>ONZH01012979.1:0-22811 GCA_900303285.1 Rhinella marina | reverse complement strand
TAAAAAACCTCCACACTTAGTACACAAAAACAGTTGGCTGAATGGCAGGTTTACTTGCCTTATTTACGGGTGCCTTTACAATGGGATGCTTTTTTGTGGTTCTCTGCTGCATAAAATCCACAGGGCATCGTTGGCTGATTTTTTCTATGGGGCTGGACGCAATACCCAGTTCATCGTAGAACTGCGTATGTCCGGACAGCACCATAGTACTGAACGCCGTTTGTTGAACGGTATAAAATGCCCTGTGGATTTTACTCAGCAGACCCGCAGCCCCATGTGAGGTACCCATAGGGTGAGGTTTTTGGGAGTGACCAAAGAGAGGGTGGGAAGGTCACTCCCATACCCATCAGGGGTTTCCCCTACCATTTAAAAGATAAGTCCAGGCAATTAATTACTTTCTGTGCCCTTATTTTACCCAGAAACTTAGGCCCCATTCACACGACTGTAAGTGAATGGGGCCGTATTATCCGCGATTTTGCGGATAGATACGGCCCCATTCACTTACGGTCGTGTGAATGGGGCCTTATAAATTGCACGGACTTATCCTTTAAGCTAGCTGGTGACAGCACTAAAAAAAAAAAGTATACATCCATTGGTTTGGGCGCTGCACTCGGTTAGGACATCAAACTGGTGTAACAAAGATATATATATATGTCTTGCCAACAGCCATAGGCCCAGAATTCAACTAGTTTTACACCAGAGTAGTTGAGTCATTTGTAAAGCAAGTGGCAGTGAGGTGTCCATTTCATGAAAATTGGACACATATTTTTGTATAATGGAACTGGCATAAAGCCTTCTTGAATTTGTGCCTTTTTAAATGTCCTTTCTCACCTCATGGATTCTGTGGGTGAGGTTGTCTGTCTATTTTCACCGTATCCGTATCCTACTAGACTAGCTGTAATGTTAGAGGGTTGTTTTTAACGTTGACTTGTCCTGTGCTGAACTCAACATTCAACTTTTTGTCATGTATAAAAACTGATTTTTACAAGCGTGCATATTCTTAGCTTCCAACTTCATTTCTCTGTACTAGGCCCTTCTGGGTCCAAAAGAATACTGCCTCTTACTAATGCCCCCAACCATCAATTGTCTATTTGGAAACATACTGGGTGCAATCAAGTGCTGCCTCCTCCTCCTCCTCCTCAACTTGTCTCTTTCTCAACCCTACTGGTTCACCACCAGTCCCTCAAAAATAATGTTTTAGGGTCTGTTCACCACCCAGGCCTTATACCATAATGTTTTCAAGGTCTGTTCACCACAAGTCCCTCAAAAATAATGTTTTAGGGTCTGTTCACCACCAGGCCTTCTACCATAATGTTTAGAAGGGTCTGTTCCCCACCAGGCCTTCTACCATAATGTTTTCAAGGGTCTGTTCACCACCAGGCCATCAATCTTAATTTTTCACGGGTGTGACTGATGCCCTCCTTTATGTGTAATAAAAGGTGTATCGGAGTGCCTGTTCCTTGAAATTTTTGGCTGGACTTGAGCTTTACGTACAAGTCATCATATATTTCATAACAATTTTTCTTCAAAGTATGTCAGTAAGGGGTTAAAGGTTTTAAAAAAACACAAAACACAGGTTTAAAGAAAAATATTTTAACAATTACAAATTATTAATAAAAAACAAAATAAAATAAATATTAAACTGGAGGTTGACGACGCCTCGCCAACATGGCTTGCATCGCCGACACCTCTAGTTGAAGGCTTCGCTGTATGCGGGAGGCAGCATAGAGCCGCTCATTTACCCTTCTGAGGGCTGCCTCCAATTCGAAGTCTGTGGGGATAGCTGTAGGGGTGGAAACATTAATACAATTAGTATTATCTAGTTAAAGGGGTTGTTGCACAAAAAATATTCTACACTTTCAAAGCAGCAACTGGATTTGAATACTTTAGCAGTTACATGTCATTAAATATTTTGTATATCTACTCGAACTAACTCAGTTATTCAGTGAAATGTATTTTTATTAAGCCTTTTTTTTCTTATGTCTTTGAACAGCTCACTGACAAGGTCGCACATGCTCAGTTTAAATCTTCTCTGCCTCCTCAATCTTAAACTGCCTCCTGTCCTGAGCTGTGATAGGGAGAGATGGACACGAGTCCTGACATGCAGCAGAATAGACACTAGTCACACTACCCTTCAGTAACCAGCTTGATGTAGCAGAGTAATTGGGGCAGATCTCTGGATCTATATGAGGTGCAGGGCTGTTTCTCGCTTTGTTAAAAAGAGATTGCCAATGTACTATAATACTATGTGATGTATGTCATCTTTTTCTTAAATATTTTTGGTGTAACTCAAGTTTCTACTTCTTTCACTACGTTGATTTTAAAATTATAGTGATATGTCGGCTTCACTAACCACTTGGAGAACATAATGTGTACACAGTCTAGTTATCATAACATGTTGGGTGACATGATCCTAGTGCTTGAGAATATTTCACTTATGTGAATTATGGCTTTGTACTTACTAGACACCCATACGGCATGGTCCTCCCAGGGTCCTGGGGAAAACTCTGCCTCCCTGACGGTTGGAGCTACAAAAGATAAAGCATAAATTTAGATTCTATTTTGAAGACAGAAGTTCCACCAATTACACTTTTGATTTTAGCGGACGCCGAGGTGACTAAGTGAAGGCGTCTATGACTGACGAGCGGATGGTGCATTAAAGGGTTAATGAACTCAGCGTGCAGTAAGGTGAAAAAATGGTTCTGCCCGCGGGGGTGTTTCTCTTGTGGACACTGTTTCTAATTACCAGCAAGAGGGTGTTTCTTTTAACCCACACCCCTGCGTCCTGGATTGCTGAGGTGGTGGTAGCGGCTAAGGGGTTAATAGGATGGCCCTGATAGGGGGACGGCCTCTTTCTCCAGCATCTTCACTGACAGCTTCCCACCCTCCCTTCCCCATTATTTCATCTTTTTCTTAACTTTTTCTGATTCATTTCTGGTTTGTTTCAGTGTTTTACATTGCAAGTCACAACAGAGGTCGGTTGACGATTTCAGACGGAGAAGAAGGCAGACTTGCCCACAGAACGCTGTGGGGCATAGCGCTTCAATACTCCGGGTTATGGTGTTTATGGTCAACAAGTTGAAGTTTTGGATAAGATAAGAAAATAAAGCTGTGACCGACCCTTACCCAACTTAAGGAGGTGTGTGTTTTATTGGCCGGCTGCGAGGGTGGTTTGGTGGGGGGTTTAGAGAGGTCAGTCTCAGCAGTCTACCTACCTTCTACCTCGGGGGCTGTTGGAGTGGCAGGTGGGCTCCTCTGTGGCTGGGGTTCAGGCGGGGTAGAGGGCCCCTGTGGTGGTGCAGCAGCTGTAAAAAAACATTAAATAATGGCATTTCATTCAACTCAAATGAACAGTTGTAATTGCTGATGTTGATACATGTGAATAGTTTGGTGCTGGATCCCATTCCTAAACACTAGTGCTCTTATATCACTGCTGCTGCACTCCCACATAGCCTGGATAAAAAATTATTTAAATATGTTTACACTTACATGAAGCTGCAGGTCCTGCCGGGGCCAACTGGCCTTGACGTCGTTGACGTCGCTGACGTCGCTCTGCAACATAAATCCATACACAATTGTTATGATGACCGTTTTTAATACTAACACTGTATACTACTATGAAGATATTATGGGTGAGAGGAGGGCGATATGATGTGGAGTGGGCATTTAAAGTTAAGGGATCATAGAATATCTGGGATGCATATTTGATGGAGGGGGCATTTCTTGGGAGGGTTGAATGAATGAATAAAAGATGTCTGTGTGTCACATTCTGCAGGTACAAACATAACAAATATAAATACAGCACATACAATGCACTAGTATACCATAGCTCCCGTCCCAACCGTTCAGGATTAGGCTGGACTGTCAGGATTTTAGCGGCTGAGTCCGGGAATGGGTGGCTATGTCCCGTGGTCAGCTGTCTTTGCATCCATAAGAAGCAGAGACGGGTGACGGTAAGCAGGGAGCAGTCCCTTCACCTTCCCCGACGTCCAGTGTAATGTCTCCTTGTGGCTGCCCACATACAGTATAATGTCTTCTCCTTGTGGCCCCAAGTGTTTTTTTATTCTAAATGGGTATTATTTATTGCAATACATTTCTTAATATCTTTATTGCGGGAATATTTTTGATATCGCCCACTCCAGACACATTAGATGCAGCATGAGCACGTCTTTGAGTCTGTGTGTTGGAGGAGGAAGCACTAACTATGAAGGGGCATATATTTAAGGGTACTTTCATACTAGCGAGAGAGATCCGGTGGGCTGCTATGGCCAGGAACAGCCCAACGGATCTCTCCGGATCCAGCATTTGCCTGACACAAAAAGGAGAATGGCCAACCCCATCAACAATAATGGGTGACGGTGCTGAACTGGCCGCTATCCAGCAAGAACGCCGGGAATTTGCAGGGCAAATACCGCGGATCAGCCTGCCGGATCACCACCACATATGTGAAAGTAGCCTAAGGCAAATTACTGTGAAGGGGCACGTATCTGAGAATATCTTCACTTGTTTGAGTGGAGTTAGAGGCGTGGCCTAGCATGAAAGAAAATTTCTGCAGCGCACCACGCACGCCCACGTTGTCCTTCTATACGGTTTTCATTGTTGGCACTGGTATCAGGGTTGCCAACCAAAATTTTTTTTTTTCTGGACAACTTTGGACAACATCCCAAAATCATGGACGGTTAACATTTTTAAAGGAAAAATTTGAAAACCATAATGAAGGATAAATATAAAGTAATAAAGGTCTATAGCTCAATATACTGATCAGAACTCATTACCACCATTTACTGTAAGCTGAAAAATGATGATAATTACCACCAAAATAATCTAGTATAACCAGCCTCTAAAAAATCACAGACTTTTTTCAAGGACATTGGAAAAAAGTTGCCTATTTTTACGGACTGTCCAGAAATTTGTGGACAGTTGGCAACCCAGACTGGTATATATACAATACAGTACACTAATTTATTAACATGATTTTACTTTTTAAATATTTTGTTACTTACCCCTTCTTATCTCCTCCCGTATCTCCTTTAGCCACTCTGGGGTTTTTATTTTTAGATCCGACCATCGGCGTTGGATCTGGCCGGAGGTCCGCACAGTCCTACACCTATGTAGGAGGCCTCGGATCACCACCTCTATGACCTCCTTTTTGTGCACATGTTTATGGGGGTGTGGTCCATCATAGTTCTCCCGGTCCATGACACGGACCATGTATTTGAGCTCCTCTGAGCTAAAAGCAGCTGCTCTTCTTGCCATCGCTAGGCCTCTACGTCGTGCGTGCGTACGTACGTGCGTACATACGTACGAATATTACGCTAAAGATTTGTACGCTAATGCGTACGTATTCCGTCAAGTAGCGTACTTTTAACAACGCTACACTGTATGTTCGTTATTATGAATGTTCGCATTAGCGTACGCATTAGTTTAAATTCTTAAATATGCGTATATTTTGCGTCGCCGTTGTACAAATCACTTTAATTTTTTCTACTTTTTTCATTGGAATAGCAACTGCAAGTAAACGAAACTATACCCTACCAGACTCCCATTATTGTTGCAGCAATTATTCAGCCGTTATAGCAAGGTTCGTTTTAGGTTCGGTTCGTACGAATCCGAACTTCAAGAAAATTCGCCGAACCGAACCGAACCGAACTTTTCAAAAGTTCGCTCATCCCTAATTTAAACTTTTTTTGTAATAATTAGAGATGAGCGAGTAGTGAAATATTCGAAAGTTCGAATTTCGATTCGAATAGACCGCGTTATTCGACTATTCGACCGAATATCGAATCCCATTATAGTCTATGGGAAAAAAATGTTCGCCACTTGGAAATCTCAATTCGACCACTTGGAGGTCACCAAGTCCACCCTGAAACCTCAGAAAATGATGCCAACACTGCTGGAATGCAACTGGGACAGCAGGGGAAGCATGTCTGGGTGCATATAACGCGCCCAAGTCGCACTATTACGCCACTATCACAGCCTCTCAACAATACACTCCAAACACAATATAACTTCTATGTAAAGTGAAACAATACAAGGAAACCTTCTTTCCTCTACATTGCCATGGACCCCAAGCCAAACTGTACAAAAAAGAAGAAAAATTCTGCACCCCTTAAAATCACGTTGCCTATGACAACCACAGATGACAGAAAGCAAATAGACCCCACCCCTAATTGTCATTGTGTGTGTGTGTGTGTGTGTGTGAGATGTGGTCAGACATGTCTTCTTTAAAATGTAAAAACAACTCAAACACATGCAGAAGCCTTAAAATGCCCAAATTGTTGGCGCTTGAGATGTTGCCATTTAGGCTTGTAGAAATGAAAGCTTTCTGCAACCTGATGGGGGCTGCCATCCATCAGTATCCTGTCCCTAGCCATCACTATTTTTCCCTCTGTGCCATCCCTGCCTTGCCCTAGCACATGTCCCAAAACATCATCCACGCCCGAGTAACACGGTTATTGCAAAAGGCCATTTGACCACCAACACTTGGACAAGCATTTGAGGCCGGGGATGCTACATCTCCCTGACAGCACACTGGGTGAATGTTGTGGAGGCGGGGACGGGCAAACCTGCTACCCCCACCCAAGTTTTGGGCCTTGGTTCTGTCAGGATTTCCGCAACCCTTACAGACAGCTCGGCAAACCCCTCCTTCTCCTTCTAGATTTGTTAAATCTGTCCACCACCCAGTCAAGTCCACAAAGTCCAGTCTCGTCGATAGCCTGCAGAAACTGCAGGGACCTCACTCTGACCCTCCTTCCTCCCACCCTGCCCAATGTTATCAACCGAGTGTTCCCACCCATGCCCACTCCCAGGAGCTCTTCTCAGGTCCCTTACCTGATTTTGACTCCTCGCCAGTCCTGCAAGAATCGCAGGAGCTATCTGAGGATTTTGTTTGTTCTGATGCCCAAACACTGGAGCAAGCTCCATCTCTAGCTGATGGTGGTGTGGAACGGGCACTAAAGTGTAAAATGATTAGGGACGATGATGAGACACAGTTGCCAGCAAGGGAGGCTGTTGGTATGTCCGGTGGGCCGGAGGAGGAGCAAAGTGAGGCAGTGTAAGAGGAGGTGGTTGAGTATGACGAAGTCAGTGACCCGACCTGGACCAGTGTCATGTCTAGCAGGTAAAGCAGTGGGGATGTTGAGGGATGCGTAGGACCGCAAAAGGCAGGAAGAGGCCGTGGGGTGGCCAGAGGCTTATGGAGAAGGCGGGCTAGAGCCCACAGGGCCGCATCTCTTCCCTATAACAGGACCCCACACAAACCTTGTAAAAATTATATGGAGGCCCTTGAGGTGAGCCCTCGAAAAAATTATGTGGAGGCCCAAGAGGTGAGACCTCTTAAAAATTGTGTGGAGGCCCAAGAGCTGAGACCTCTTAAAAATTGTATTAAGGCCAAAGAGCTGAGATCTCTTAAAAATTGTATTAAGGCCCAAGAGGTGAGACCTCTTAAAAATTGTTTGTAGGCCCAAGAGGTGAGACCTCTTAAAAATTGTTTTAAGGCCCAAGAGCTGAGACCTCTTAAAAATTGTATTAAGGCCCAAGAGCTGAGCCATAATAATTTTTTCTTTTTTTTTTTTTTAATGGAGCAATTCTACGGCGGTTAAGGAGGAGGAGGAGGAGGAGGAGGAAATGGCACTTCATACAGATGGCACTTAACTTTTGGCTGCTTTCCACTGTTGTAGAAGCAAAGTCTGGGTCAATCCATTTGCTGTTCATTTTGATTAGCGTCAGCCTGTTGGCACTGTCGGTTGACAGGCGGCTGCGCTTATCGGTTATAATGCCCCCGGCTATCCATTGCACCACCTGTTCACGCTGCTCAGGCCTCAACAGCGGTGTAACCCGCCCCCTACTTAACTGTCCTATAAAGGCAGGGATGCTGGATGAGCGGAATGCTGGCTGCCCCTCACCAGCACGCATTGTATCCCCACTGGCTTCAACGCGGTTTGTGCCCCCACCAGCATTTCCGCGCCCCTGTCCTCGTCCACGTCCCTTTGCGCTAGCCCTCCGCATTTCAGGCGTTTAACTTTTTTTTGCCACGCGTTCTGCAAAATATATATTTTTTTAGGAGAACACTTGGCGTATACAG
The DNA here is from genome assembly GCA_900303285.1 of Rhinella marina. Lineage (NCBI taxonomy): Eukaryota > Metazoa > Chordata > Amphibia > Anura > Bufonidae > Rhinella > Rhinella marina. The sequence goes on along the minus strand of ONZH01012979.1, from coordinate 14,728 downwards.
CCGTATACTGCCAGAAGGTCAATAGATGCCTATACGCACCAGGTATATTAACAGGGTTTTGCTGGCACACAGAACGCACAACAGTGGTGCCAAATATACTTTATTTTTTAGGAGAACACTTGGCTATACAGCCGTATACTGCCAGAAGGTCAATAGATGCCTATACGCACCAGTTATATTAACAGGGTTTTGCTGGCACACAGAACGCACAACAGTGGTGCCAAATATACTTTATTTTTTAGAAAAATACTTGGCGTATACAGCCGTATACTGCCAGAAGGTCAATAGATGCCTATACGCACCAGGTATATTAACAGGGTTTTGCTGGCACACAGAACGCACAACAGTGGTGCCAAATATACTTTATTTTTTAGGAGAACACTTGGCTATACAGCCGTATACTGCCAGAAGGTCAATAGATGCCTATACGCACCAGGTATATTAACAGGGTTTTGCTGGCACACAGAACGCACAACAGTGGTGCCAAATATACTTTATTTTTTAGGAGAACACTTGGCGTATACAGCCGTATACTGCCAGAAGGTCAATAGATGCCTATACACACCAGGTATATTAACAGGGTTTTGCTGGCACACAGAACGCACAACAGTGGTGCCAAATATACTTTATTTTTTAGGAGAACACTTGGCTATACAGCCGTATACTGCCAGAAGGTCAATAGATGCCTATACGCACCAGGTATATTAACAGGGTTTTGCTGGCACACAGACCGCACAACAGTGGTGCCAAATATACTTTATTTTTTAGAAAAATACTTGTCGTATACAGCCGTATGCTGCCAGAAGGTCAAATGGTGTCGTATACACACCAGGTATATAACAGGGTTTTGCTGGCACACAGAACGCACAACAGTGGTGCCAAATATACTTTATTTTTTAGAAAAATACTTGGCGTATACAGCCGTATACTGCCAGAAGGTCAAATGGTGTGTATACACACCAGGTATATAACAGGGTTTTGCTGGCACACAGAACGCACAACAGTGGTGCCAAATATACTTTTTTTTAAAGAAAAATACTTGGCGTATACAGCCTTATACTGCCAGAAGGTCCAATGTTGCGTATACACACCAGGTATATAACAGGGTTTTGTTGGCACACAGAACGCACAACAGTAGTGCCAAATATAGTTTTGTATATAGGTGCTAATACACCACTAATGCCTCTCTCTGTCCCTACTCCAGCAGCTATCCCTCAATAAAGCAGCCGTTCTGTGCAGAGTATATATAGTTAGAATCAGCTATATACCGTGCAGTATAGTAGCCCTGATAAGGGCTGTCAATCACTCTCCTGTCCGCTGGTAGCCGTTATATATGGTGGTAAATGCGATTTTCTGAGCTTCTGTTATATACTTTTGGGGTCCTGCCTGACTTTCATACAGCTAAAGCCTGTCTCTCCCTGCTCGGGCCTCTGTCCCTGACTACGTTCATGCAGCATATGAGAACGAGCAGGAAGAGCTGAGTTTTTATGATTCGAGGTGACATGGTTTTTCCAGCCAATGCATGTAGACGCCGTTCTCGCGATGCCAGCGTGCTCCGAGGACCTGTCATACCCCCCCTGCATAGTGATTGGTGTAAAAAAAGCGCCAGGGAAGATGGGAGGGGAAACGAATTTTAAGTGCGTCATCGCCCTTATACTCGATCGAAATCGAGTATGACGAATAGCGTAGTATTCGTTCGAATACCGGCTCGGTCGAATACTACTCGCTCATCTCTAGTAATAATAAAACTGAAAAGTGGTGCGTGCAAAATTATTCGGCCCATTTACTTTCAGTTCAGAAATCTCACTCCAGAAGTTCATTTAGGATCTCTGAATGATCCAATGTTGTCCTAAATGACTGATGAAGATAAATAGAATCCACCTGTGTGCAATCAAGTCTCCGTATAAATGCACCTGCTTTGTGATAGTCTCAGGGTTCTGTTTAAAGCACAGAGAGCATCATGAAGACCAAGGAACACACAAGGCAGGTCCGTGATACTGTTGTGGAGAAGTTTAAAGCTGGATTTGGATACCAAAAGATTTCCCAAGCTTTAAACATCCCAAGGAGCACTGTGCAAGCGATCATATTGAAATGGAAGGAGTATCAGACCACTGCAAATTTACCAAGACCCGGCCATCCCTCTAAACTTTCATCCCAAACAAGGAGAAGACTGATCAGAGATGCAGACAAAAGGCCCATGATCACTCTGGATGAACTGCGGAGATCTACAGCTGAGGTGGGAGAGTCTGTCCATAGGACAACAATCAGTCGAACACTTCACAAATCTGGCCTTTATGGAAAAGTGTCAAGAAGAAAGCCATTTCTCAAAGATATCCATAAAAAGTCTCGTTTACAGTTTGCCACAAGCCACCTGGGAGACACACCAAACATGTGGAAGAATGTGCTTTGGTCAGATGAAACCAAAATTGAACTTTTTGGAAACAATGCAAATCGATATGTTTGGCGTAAAAGCAACACAGCTCATCACCCTGAACACAACATCCCCACTGTCAAACATGGTGGTGGCAGCATCATGGTTTGGGCCTGCCTTTCATCAGCAGGGACAGGGAAGATGGTTAAAATTGATGGGAAGATGGATGGAGCCAAATACAGGACCATTCTGGATGAAAACCTGTTGAAGTCTGCAAAAGACCTGAGACTTGGACTCAGGTCCTCAGGAGATTTATCTTTCAATAAGACAATGATCCCAAATATAAAGCAAATCTACAATGGAATGGTTCAAAAATAAACGTATCCAGGTCTTAGAATGACCAAGTCAATGTCCAGAACTGAATCCTATTGAGAATATGTGGAAAGAGCTGAAAACTGCTGTTCACAAACGCTCTCCATCCAACCTCAAAGAGCTCGAGCTGTTTTGTAAGGAAGAATGGGCAAGAATTTCAGTCTCTAGATTTGCAAAACTGATAGAGACATACCGCAAGAGACTTGCAGCAAAAGGTGGCGCAACAAAGTATTAATGCAAGGGGGCCGAATAATTTTGCATGCCCCACTTTTCAGTTTTATTATTACAAAAAAAGTTTAAATGATCCAATCTTCACCAAAAATTTAAAATGTTATATCTTTTTGTTTGAATCCTGAAATGTGGCAAAAGGTTGAAAAGTTCCAAGGGGCCGAATACTTTCGCAAGGCACTGTATATCCTTTGTTCGCAATGACAGAGGTACGTTTTCTGTAAGTCTTCACAAGGTTGGCAAGTGTTGCTGGTATGTTGTCCCATTCCTCCTTGCAGATCTCCTCTAGAGCAGTGATGTTTTGGGGCTGTCGCTGGGCAACATAGACTTTCAACTCCCTCTAAAGGTTTTCTATGGGGTTGAGATCTGGAGACTGGCTAGGCCACTCCAGGACCTTGAAATGCTTCTTACGAAGCCACTCCTTCGTTGCCCTGGTGGAGTGCTTGGGATCGTTGTCATGCTGAAAGACCCAGCCACATTTCATCTTCAATGCCCTTGTTGATGGAAAGAAGTTTGCACTCAAAATCTCACGATACATGTCCCCATTCATTCTTTCATGAACATGGATCAGTCGTCTTGGTCCCTTTGCAGAGAAACAGCCCGAATCATGATGTTGCCACCCCCATGCTTCACAGTAGGTATGATGTTCTTTGGATGCAACTCAGCATTCACTCTCCTCCAAACACGACGAGTTGTGTTTCTACCAAACAGTTCTACTTTGGTTTCATCTGACCAAATGACATTCTCCCAATACTCTTCTGGAACATCCAAATGCTCTCTTGCAAACTTCAGACGGGCCCAGATATGTACTGGCTTAAGCAGGGGATCATGTCTGGCACTGCAGGATCTGAGTCCCTGGCGGCGTAGTGTGTTACTGACAGTAGACTTTGTTACGTTGGTCCCAGCTTTCTGCAGGTCATTGACTAGGTCCCCCATGTGGTTCTGGGATTTTTGCTCACAGTTCTTGTGATCATTTTGACCCCACAGGGTGAGATCTTGCGTGGAGCCCCTGATCGAGGTAGATCAGTGGTCTTGTATGTCTCCCATTTTCTAATTATTGCTCCCACAGTTGATTTCTTCACACCAAGATGCTTGCCTATTGCAGTTTCAGTCTTCCCAGCCTGGTGCAGGTCTACAATTTTGTTTCTGGTGTCCTTCGACAGCTCTTTAGTCTTCACCATAGTGGAGTTTGGAGTGTGACTGTTTGAAGTTGTGGACAGGTGTCTTTTATACTGATAACAAGTTCAAAATGGTGCCATTACCACAGGTGATGAATGGAAGACAGAGGAGCCTCTTAAAGAAGAAGTTACAGGTCTGTGAGAGCCAGAAATCTTGTTTGTTTGTAGGTGACCAAATACTTATTTTCCACCATAATTTGCAAATATTTTTTTTTAAAAATCAGACAATGTGATTTTCTGGATTTGTTTTCTCATTTTGTCTCTCATAGTTGAGGTCTACCTATGATGTCAATTACAGCCGTCTCTCATCTTTTTAAGTGGGAGAACTTGCACAATTGGTGGCTGACTAAATACTTTTTTTCCCCACTGTAAGTGAGGGAAGATGTGGATTCACTGTGGGTAGAAATAAATGGAGCAAAAAACAATAATAAAATACTAGTAGGAGTTTATAATAAACCACCTAATATACCAGATTCAACAGAAAATCTACTTCTTAATTAAATAGACAAGGCGGCAAATCATAATGAGATTGTTATTATGGGGGACTTCAACTACCTTGATATAGACTGGGAAACTAAAACCTGTATATCTCGTAAAGGAAACAGGTTCTTGGAAATAACCAAAGACAATTACCTTTCCCAACTGGTTCAGGACCCGACTAGAGGGACAGCCATACTGGACTTAGTATTAACCAATACACCTAACAGAACAACATATGTGCATGTTGGGGGACACCTGGGAAATAGTGACCATAATATAATAACCTTCAAATTGTCATTCAAAAGAGTGCTTCTTCAGGGAGGAACAAAAATACCAAACTTCAAAACTTCAAAAAAGCAAAATTTAGCCAACTAAGAGAGGCCATAGGCCTAACTAACTGGGACAAAATCCTGAAAAATAAAAATACAGTCACAAAATGGGAGATTTTTAAAAGCATCCTAAAATCACTAAAACAGGAGGGGAGCGAGGAAGCATTGAAAAACTATAAGGAAAAAAATAGAATATGTAAAAGACAAATAAAGGCAGCCAAACTAGAGACCGAAAGATTAATTGCCAAAGCGAGTAAAACTAACCCTAAAATGTTCTTCAATTATATAAATAGTAAAAAGTATAAATCTGAAGGTGTCGGCCCCTTGCAGAGTAATGAGGGGGGAGCAATGAGGAGAAAGCAAAGTTACTAAGTCTTTTTTTCTCCACTGTATTCACTGAGGAAAATAAACTGTCAGATGAAATACAGAATATAAAAGTAAATTCCCCATTAAAAGTGCCCTGTCTGGAGGGGGCGTGGCTTGATGGCACGCTGTACAGAGGCAAAACCTGTGAGCTCCGGCAAACCAGCTCTTTAATCTGCTCACATCCCTGCCAGATTGCCCTCTAAACCGACCCAAACAACTATTAAGAGGTGTGTGCACATACCGCTGCTGTCTCAAGCTCGTATCGTGGCCTTACAGCAGGAGACGCCGTGGATCCATGTGAGGCCTACTCGGAGGCCTAAAGCACCGGCCTAGATTTTCAGGACCGAGGTAGCGCGTACCGGCGGTTTGCAGCTACAAGAGAGCGAGTGGCTCGCAGTGGATCAACAGACAGATTGGATCTTCTCCGGCTGACTTTATCCTTCAGGTCAGATAACCACAGCACATACAGACCCACTTACCACCTGCAGCGCTCAATTTCACAATCTGCACGCCATCTTGGGGCTCTAAGGGTCTCTCTCTCCCCTGATCCCAAGTGCTGATCCTCAACAGCCTTACTGCTTTAGGGATATACATCCAAGGCTCAAATCCAAAATATACATTCTGAGAACAGTGAGAAACATACATATATTCTACAAATACTCCACTCTCCTGTGTGGTTTGGAGCAGCGGAATTGCATCGCTATACCCCCTCCATATACAGCAAGCAACTCCATTCCAATATTAAAGGGTGCAGATTTTTTTTCGGACATATATATAAAACTCTTTCACCCATACAACTAATAATAAAGTGGATACACATCCCTTTTATTGAAGACTTCCTGCAAAGCACCATACCTGGACCTTAGTTGACTAGGAGCATGTTCCTAGATGAATAATATCATCCTACAAAACAGTATGTAGAGCAACTTTTATATATGTAGGGGTGTGATATAAAATCAGGTGCAAGATATATAGCACTTATGGTGAAGTACGGGAAATACAAGTGTCACAACACAGAACCGGTAAAAAATAGCAAAAATCTTTCTTCCTACTCACAATCTGACCTTAACAGTTTTGTGATGAAAAAAGCACAGTTTCAAGCGGGAGCCCCATCCTCCACTCCCAGAAGCGCAACTACTCGTCATAGTAATTCACAAGAAGAAAGAGACAGCGACGCTGATAACAATATGGACTCTAGCGCAGAACTCCCATTATCCAGGTCGTTCATCTCACAAGCTCTTTCCAAAGCACTGAACCCTGTCCTGGAAGATTTATCCGAAATAAAAAGAGAAATGAGACAGATTGGACAGAGGGTTGAGATTCAAGCCAGAAATCTTGTTTGTTTGTAGGTGACCAAATACTTATTTTCCACCATAATTTGCAAATATTTTTTTTTAAAAATCAGACAATGTGATTTTCTGGATTTGTTTTCTCATTTTGTCTCTCATAGTTGAGGTCTACCTATGATGTCAATTACAGCCGTCTCTCATCTTTTTAAGTGGGAGAACTTGCACAATTGGTGGCTGACTAAATACTTTTTTTCCCCACTGTAAGTGAGGGAAGATGTGGATTCACTGTGGGTAGAAATAAATGGAGCAAAAAACAATAATAAAATACTAGTAGGAGTTTATAATAAACCACCTAATATACCAGATTCAACAGAAAATCTACTTCTTAATTAAATAGACAAGGCGGCAAATCATAATGAGATTGTTATTATGGGGGACTTCAACTACCTTGATATAGACTGGGAAACTAAAACCTGTATATCTCGTAAAGGAAACAGGTTCTTGGAAATAACCAAAGACAATTACCTTTCCCAACTGGTTCAGGACCCGACTAGAGGGACAGCCATACTGGACTTAGTATTAACCAATACACCTAACAGAACAACATATGTGCATGTTGGGGGACACCTGGGAAATAGTGACCATAATATAATAACCTTCAAATTGTCATTCAAAAGAGTGCTTCTTCAGGGAGGAACAAAAATACCAAACTTCAAAACTTCAAAAAAGCAAAATTTAGCCAACTAAGAGAGGCCATAGGCCTAACTAACTGGGACAAAATCCTGAAAAATAAAAATACAGTCACAAAATGGGAGATTTTTAAAAGCATCCTAAAATCACTAAAACAGGAGGGGAGCGAGGAAGCATTGAAAAACTATAAGGAAAAAAATAGAATATGTAAAAGACAAATAAAGGCAGCCAAACTAGAGACCGAAAGATTAATTGCCAAAGCGAGTAAAACTAACCCTAAAATGTTCTTCAATTATATAAATAGTAAAAAGTATAAATCTGAAGGTGTCGGCCCCTTGCAGAGTAATGAGGGGGGAGCAATGAGGAGAAAGCAAAGTTACTAAGTCTTTTTTTCTCCACTGTATTCACTGAGGAAAATAAACTGTCAGATGAAATACAGAATATAAAAGTAAATTCCCCATTAAAAGTGCCCTGTCTGGAGGGGGCGTGGCTTGATGGCACGCTGTACAGAGGCAAAACCTGTGAGCTCCGGCAAACCAGCTCTTTAATCTGCTCACATCCCTGCCAGATTGCCCTCTAAACCGACCCAAACAACTATTAAGAGGTGTGTGCACATACCGCTGCTGTCTCAAGCTCGGATCGTGGCCTTACAGCAGGAGACGCCGTGGATCCATGTGAGGCCTACTCGGAGGCCTAAAGCACCGGCCTAGATTTTCAGGACCGAGGTAGCGCGTACCGGCGGTTTGCAGCTACAAGAGAGCGAGTGGCTCGCAGTGGATCAACAGACAGATTGGATCTTCTCCGGCTGACTTTATCCTTCAGGTCAGATAACCACAGCACATACAGACCCACTTACCACCTGCAGCGCTCAATTTCACAATCTGCACGCCATCTTGGGGCTCTAAGGGTCTCTCTCTCCCCTGATCCCAAGTGCTGATCCTCAACAGCCTTACTGCTTTAGGGATATACATCCAAGGCTCAAATCCAAAATATACATTCTGAGAACAGTGAGAAACATACATATATTCTACAAATACTCCACTCTCCTGTGTGGTTTGGAGCAGCGGAATTGCATCGCTATACCCCCTCCATATACAGCAAGCAACTCCATTCCAATATTAAAGGGTGCAGATTTTTTTTCGGACATATATATAAAACTCTTTCACCCATACAACTAATAATAAAGTGGATACACATCCCTTTTATTGAAGACTTCCTGCAAAGCACCATACCTGGACCTTAGTTGACTAGGAGCATGTTCCTAGATGAATAATATCATCCTACAAAACAGTATGTAGAGCAACTTTTATATATGTAGGGGTGTGATATAAAATCAGGTGCAAGATATATAGCACTTATGGTGAAGTACGGGAAATACAAGTGTCACAACACAGAACTGGTAAAAAATAGCAAAAATCTTTCTTCCTACTCACAATCTGACCTTAACAGTTTTGTGATGAAAAAAGCACAGTTTCAAGCGGGAGCCCCATCCTCCACTCCCAGAAGCGCAACTACTCGTCATAGTAATTCACAAGAAGAAAGAGACAGCGACGCTGATAACAATATGGACTCTAGCGCAGAACTCCCATTATCCAGGTCGTTCATCTCACAAGCTCTTTCCAAAGCACTGAACCCTGTCCTGGAAGATTTATCCGAAATAAAAAGAGAAATGAGACAGATTGGACAGAGGGTTGAGATTCAAGAAGCTATACAATCCACCCTAACCGTCTATACTCAAGAAAATTCAGATTCTTTAACCCGATATCAACAGCACATCAATCGTCTGTACGATTACATAGAAGATCAAGACAACAGGGGGAGAAGAAACAATATAAGACTAAGAGGAGTACCCGAATCAGTGGCACCAGAAGCAGTACCGAAAGCGGTGCTGGAAATCTGTAAATCCCTTCTAGGTGACGAATATCTGGAACCGATAGTCATAGAAAGAGCGCACAGAGTGCTAAGACCTAAACCTAAACCAAATGATCCTCCTAGGGATATAATATGTAAACTCCTGAACTTCAACCAAAAAGAGCTGGTGATGAAGAAAGCTAGAGAAAGTGGAAAATTGGAATATGAAGGATCACCAATCTTACTGTTTCAAGACCTTGCACCTGCTACTCTAAATAAGAGACGCATCCTGAAACCACTATCTGACTACCTGCGGTACAAACGTATTGCATTTAGATGGCTATTTCCCTTTGAAATGTTAATCACCTACAAAGATAAGAAGTATGTCATCAGATCTCACAAGGACATTCCAGAGGTTTTTGCAGCTTTAGGAATTGAGGACATTGATATCCCTGATTGGTCCGCCACCAATGATGTCTGCATCCACGTGAGGTTGCCCCACCAACTCCTTGGGAGACTGTCACCTATGGTAAACCTCAAAGAATGAAGAAGAAGTCAGGGAAGCTGACCCCAAGACGCCTACTCTCTGAAGATGACTGATAGCCTTAATAGTAATTGTATCTCCGTTTATCCTTGAGAGTTATTCATAACAGATGTCGGGTCTTTTCCCGAGGTTCTGGGGAGGGGCGTCCTTACACCCTCGGGTAACAACCATTTATTGAGCTCCTTTGCAGCCTTTCTCGGGGGGGGGGGGGGGGGGTGGATGTGCCTTCACGGACCTCGGGAGGATCTTTATATGGCCATCTATCTTTACCTTATGCCGTTCAGTGGTTAATCCACATTATCAGTTTAGCAATATTACTTTTATGTCTACCCTTACTAATGTTACTGTTGTATATTCTACAGTTTCAGAATTTAAGTTCAGCTTGATCTGTCTTTCCCAGGCTTCAGCATTCAGTATGTTGATACTGGGGAAGTTAAATCTCAATATGGGATCTCCTACATCCCAAATGGTTTCCACTAATTGGAGGATGTTCAGTTTTTCTATTTGTTTATGTCTGTTCATTATGTTTTCCAGCCTCTCCTCCCCCCTCTTCCCTTTCCCTTCTTCCTACCAGAGTTTGTCGTTGGACCTCAAACTTCACCTCAAACCTAGATACTACGGATCTAGCAACATGGGTATGCGCTATTTGTTTCCTTCACAATTTAACATTGAATATGGCTGAAACACGCATTGCGACATATAATGTCAGAGGCTTTAAATAACCAGTCAAGAGAGGTCAGATATTAAGACATTTCTACAAGGAGAAAGTCCAGATTCTCTTTGTTCAAGAGGCACATTTTAAACATGACAGGATACCAAATCTTTCGAGGTCTAACTATAATCTATGGTTTCATAGCTCCTCACAACATTCCAATAGATTAGGTGTGAGCATTGGTTTTCACAAACACATAGACTTTGACCTCCTAGAGGTCAAAGCGGACGAGGAAGGCCGTTTTATCTTTGTGAAGGGGAAAATCAACTCACAGTTGTTCACTTTGGCCAATGTATATGCACCAAACACCGCCCATAGGAAGTGGTTTGAGAGCATTTGGCTAGAATTAGAACAATTCTCTGAGGGTTTGGTTATATTGGCCGGGGATTTCAATATATCTTTAAACCCCATTTTGGACTCTTCAACCGGAAGGACGAGCATTCCTTCCAAAACCCTAAGTCGGGTTAAGAGACTCCTGTACAAAAGTTCCTTTATAGATGTCTGGCGCACTCTTAATCCCACTACTAAGGACTACTCACACTTCTCTGCCCCACATGATAGTCACCACAGGTTGGACTATGTGTTTTTCCCATCTAAAGAAATCCACATATGTACTGAAGCTATGATTGGCTCTATGGTCCATTCGGATCACTCCCCAGTGTTTGTTTCTTTCAAATTGCCAAATTCCGTCCCTAAACAGTTTATTTGGTGACTCAATGAAACACTTTTGGATAATCTGAAGGTGAGAGATAAAATAAGTAATAGACTATCTGAATATTTTACAATGAATAAAGCTGCTGAGTTGTCCCCACATATGATATGGGAGGCCCACAAGTGTGTAATAAGAGGAGAATTTATTTCCACGGCCACACACATAAATAAGATCAGAAGAGATCAGATTTCTAAACTACAGGATAAAATCTCTGCTTTAGAAAGCACTCATAGGAAAACTTGCAATAAACAAAAACTGGCTGAATTGAACTTGGTCAGATTGCAACTAAAAGAGCTTTTGAATGCCCAGTCAGCAAAAATATATCTGTCTTTAAGACATAAGTTCTTTGCTCATGGCAATAAACCTACCAAGTTCATGTTAGCAATATTGAAGCAGAGGAAGCGTAAATCTAGAATTTCTGCAGTGGTACAGAAAGATAATCACTTAAGTCAAAATGATTAGGAAATAGCAGCGGCTTTCCATGATTTCTATTCTGACCTGTATAATTTGGACACCTTAGATAAAGTGGAAACAAAGCAACATAAGGAACAAGCCACTAAAGATTTTCTGAATGCATTGCATCTCCCTTCTCTAACCCAGGGACAGGCCACTAGCCTGTTAGTCCCTATCAATATCACTGAACTACAAAAAACTGTGAAACAAATGGCGAAAGGTAAGGCTCCAGGACCTGATGGTCTTCCATTACTATATTACTCTACCTTCGGAGACATTTTATTTCCCCATTTGTTAAACTCCTTTAACGCAGCCCTACTAGGCACCCCTTTCCAAGGCAACCCTTAAATGCGCATATTACGCTTATTCATAAACCCCAAAAAGGCCCCACACAATGTTCGGGCTATAGACCCATTTCCCTTCTAAATTTAGACCTTAAGATCTTTGCTAGAATTCTGTCAATGAGAATAAAACCCTTCCTATCCACTTTGATACATTCGGACCAGACTGGTTTTATACCAGGTAGAGAGGGTAGGGACAATACATATAAAGTTCTAAACTCAATTGCCCTGGCAAAGAAAAAGAACCATCCTTTAATGCTGCTCGGAACAGATGCTGAGAAAGCATTTGAGAGAGTGGCCTGGCCCTTTGTCAGGAGCACATTGAATAAATTTGTTTTCCCCGAACCTTTTATAAGAGCGATTTTCACAATGTATGAGGCCCCCAGTGCTAACATAAAAATAAATGACATAATGTCAGAACCAGTGGAAATAAATAATGGCACCCAACAAGGATGTCCCTTATCCCCGATACTTTTTATACTAACAGTGGAACCGCTCTTACAATCTGTACGTCAAAATACAGGAATCAGGGGCCTATCTTGCAGCGGTATAGACTTTAAACAGGCAGCATATGCAGATGACTTATTACTGATGGTGTCTAACCCTATCCAAGCCTACCCGATCATTATCAAGCTTTTCCATACCTTTGGATATATTTCCAATTTTAAGATAAATATGGCAAAATCTCAAGCGATGAACATTACCTTACCCACCAAAATATATAAAGATGTAAAAGGAAATTCCCCTTTCGCCTGGACTACGTCCTCTATAAAGTTCTTAGGTATCAATATTTCCCCAGATCTATCCAAACTATACAAGTTAAATTACACTCCATTATTGAAATCTATCCCCGAGACACTGAGCTCTTGGTCACCTACTTTCCTCTCCTGGCTGGGCAGAAAAAATATGTTAAACTCCCTGATAGTACCCAAAATTGCCTATCTATTGCAAACCTTACCTATAAAACTACCTAATAGCTTTTTTAATAAAGTGAGGAAACTGTGCTCTAAATATGTATGGGGCACATTAAAACCTAGACTAGCCAACAGAATCCTGCTACTGCCCTTTAATAAAGGTGGAATTGTTTTTTCCTCTATAAAAAGATATTACAAGGCTGTACACCTTTCTAGAGTGGTAGACTGGATTAGGCAATCTCCACAAAAAGCTCTGGATCAAGCTAGAAAATAACCTGGCTCGTTACCCCTTGAGAGCTCTAGCCCTTTCCAATCCCATAAGAATGCCCAGACATTCAAGGGATGACACGCTAGTATACGCCACACTTGACGTATGGAGATTCCCAGAAATTAGAGGTTTATGCTCTGAGTATTCATCCCCGCTCCTTACATTGGGAGATAGTTTACTGTCTTTCAAAGAGGGGTACTCTACAATACCCTCCCAGATCCGCAGCTCCCAGATTCCAGTGGATGAGCTTTTGGATATAGATGGTGCGGTGATGGATATTGAGACACTTTCATCTAAATTAAATCTGCATGAGCTAACTTCAATACATTATGTATACATCAAAACGTCAATTAAAGAAGTGAACCGAAACCTGAGACCAAGTTCTGATCCCACGTGGTTCGAGAAATTAGCCTCACAATCTAATTCACCAACCAAAATGATCTCCACAATAAGTCAAAACCTTCTCAAAATAGAAATACCGCCTTCCTTATACTTTATAAGAGAATGGGAAAGAGATTTAGATGTGAAGTTTTCAGATAAAGACATCCAGACTTTACTTATGGCTCCTAAGGCCACTTCCAGATGTGTAACTATACAAGAAAACACTTATAAATTGCTTACTAGATGGTATTTAACACCAGCTAGATTGAAGAGAATGTATGGTACCACATCTGACTTATGTTGGAGATGTAACAACAAAACAGGTACCTTCATACATATATGGTGGTCCTGTCCTATGGTGTCGTCCTTTTGGGTGGAGGTCTTTGACAAAATTAGGAGTATTCTACAAATTAGAATCTCAGATCTCCCCTATTTTCCCAAGACAGCTCTTTTAACCTTACTACCGGATAAACTCTCCAACTTATTTAAGTCACTGACAAGAGTTTTATTTGCCGCAGCTAGGTTGTTGATAGCGTCCAATTGGAAATCAGTGACCACTCCCTCCATTCCGTCATGGTCAGAGAAAGTAGAAAGTATCGCTAAATTAGAAGAGCTTTCCCAAGATCCCACCAAAAATACACCAAGATTTGGTCCCCATGGGTGAAGTGGAGGGAGACAAACATTATGCCATCTGCTAAGACAATTTCATCCCAGGCAGGACACACTCTCTGATCGGAAAATAACCTTCTCTTCCATTTGGTTTCAAATTCCGCATGAGTTACCTTGTCTCTGGCTTTCTGTTTAGGCCTTTAAGGCTGGTCCTGGATCTGGAATGCCCCCCCTTTTTTTCCTTTCCCCTACTTCCCCCTACCCTCCTCCCCTTTACATATGTACGTATGTTATGTTATGTTGTGTTCCATGAATATAACGTTCTGCCTACTTATACTTTGATTGTCATGTGCTTAGGTAACCACCAGATTTATGTAACCTAACAGGCCTTTTATGGGACGGTAGATTTCTAATTGGTGTTTGGACTCCTCAGTATAGTAGATGTCCATCACTAATACTGCTCATTTCTTTTGGCTTGTTTAGTTTACGCAGGAGACTTTCTGTGCTATTTCCATCTATTTAAAGAGGAAGGGTCGGACTCCTTTTCCACTGGTCCTCCTGTTATTTTGGTCTTCTCAATGCCTATATATTTATTTGGTGCCTCTGTACACTGTAATTTGCACAGTTTGTGTAATCTGTT
>ONZH01012978.1:0-20280 GCA_900303285.1 Rhinella marina | reverse complement strand
GGAGAGCAGGAATTCATGAATAACCACGACTCTTCTCATGAAGATTTGACTCTTTTCCCGGCCTAGTCTGCAATGTTTGTGATGTTGGTTTTCGGCAACCGCTTACTTTTAACTTATAAATGACAGAGCGCTGAAATCAACTCACCTGTATCTACTTTATTCTGGTGTTAGTATGGGTAGCATAAAGGTGATGACAGGTTCCCTTTAAGTCCTTCTTTTGAGGGTGGCCTGAATACAGTTCGATGTCATGGTAATTTATAAGGACACGCAGTAGAAGAAAACATCTTTTATTACTACTGAACGGTCTTAGTCTAAAATTAGTGTATTTCATCTATTTCATTTAATGTTTCTGTGTGTCGTTGCAGAGAGAAAATCAATGCAGCTGACAGAAGTTGATTTTTACCTTTCAATCCCCATTGGCTGCAGAGTACGAGGGGGCATGGCCTGATCAGGTCGGGGTCGTGGTTTAGCGGGACCTTGGGGGGTTGCTTTTAAGTCCTTCTTTTGAGGGTGGCCTGAATTAAAGGTCGCAATGGGGGACGCAATGGGTAGTAGTGGAAAAAAAAACATCTTTTATTATTACTGAACAGTCGTTGTCTAAAATTAGTCTATTTCATTTAATGTTTCTGTGTGTCATTGCAGAGACAAATTCACCCTCCCACCCATCCCTGCAGCTTTCAGAAATTGACTTTTACCTACATTTTTTCAATTCCTGTTGGCTGTGGAGTGGGAGGGGGCGTGGCTTGACAGAGCGTGGCTTAGCAAGAGCTGTGGCGGGGGTTTTAAGTCCTTATTTTAAGGGTGAAATACAGGTCGATGCCATGGTAATTTATGAGGACACGCAATGGGTAGCAGTGGAAGAAAACATCGCTTCACATGGTTGTATTTAAGCTATTGTATCTATACCCCTTTAACAGTGTCATCCACAGCACTCTGCCCCTTTAAAGCAGTGAATAGAAATGGCTGAGCTCCTCAGCTGGCTGCTAATTACCTGGCTAGGTTGTTATGGAAACCTATGTTTATGTGGAGAAAATGGCAGTTGGGATTCGAAGTGAAATGCTCCCAGACTAATATTGGCTAATGGAGATCATATTTTGGGAATATCTCAAGAACGGTACGTCCTAGAGAGCTGAGACCTGGTCAGAAACTAATTTTTCTAATATTAAGAGATTATCTCTTTAATATTATAAAAAATGAGTTTCTGTCTGTTTGTCTGTTCTCTATGCGCGACCAAACTTCTGAAGGTTTTAGACCAGGTCTCAGCTCTCTAGGACATACTGTTCCCGAGATATTCCCAATATATGATCTCCATTAGCCCATATTAGCCTGGGAGCTTTGGTTTTAAACTCCAACTGCCATTCTCTGCACAGACACACACAGGGAGGGCAGGTTTCCATAACAACCCAGCCAGGTAAATAACAGCCAGCTGAGGAGTTCAGGTAATAACCCAGCCATTTCTATTCACTGACACTGTTAAAGGTATTCCGGTTACCATACATATAACTTATGTTTGAGACTAATTTTAGACTAAGACAGTTCAGTAGTAATAAAAAATGTTTTCTTCCACTGCTACCCATTGCATGGCCTCATAAATAAGCATGGTATCGACCTTTAATTCAGGCCACACCACCTCCCACTCCTCAGCCAACAAGGATTGAAAAAATAAAGGTAAAAATCAACTTCTGTCAGCTGCAGGGGTGGGAGGTTGACTTTTTTTCTGCAATGACACACAGAAACATTAAATGAAATAGATTAAATACACCCGTGTGACGCGTCTTGCTAAGCCACGCCCCCAACTCTATCAGGCCACGCCCCCTCCCACTCCGCAGACAATGGGGATTGAAAAAATTAAGGTAAAAATAAACTTCTGTTAGCTGCAGAGGTGGGAGGGTGAATTTCTCTCTGCAACGACACACAAAAATTTTAGATTAAATAGACTAATTTTAGACTGCAACCGTTCAGTAGTAATAAAAGATCCGATGCCCTCCCTTGCCCTGCGCTGGATCGCACAGGGCAAGGGCTCTTTTGTTTACATAACACACTGCCGGGCGGACGCTTCCACCCGGCAGTGAGTTCGGTGAAGTCACCGGCTGTAATGGGCCGGCTTTAGCGCTGCCCTAGCCATTTTACTGGCTAGGGCAGGGCTAAAGCCCGCCCATCAGCGCCGGTGACATCACCAGGCTCACTGCCGGGCGGAAGCCTCTGCCTGGCAGAGCCCACCGGAACTGGGCTAAATGCCTTTGCCCTGCACTAATTAGCGCAGGGCAAAGGAGGACATCGGAGCATAGGATGCTCCGATGCCCTGTTCAGGCGGGCTGCCTGGGTGAATTTAAAGGTATGTTCGGGTTCAGCTCTTAACCCGGACAACCCCTTTAAGTATATAATTCCACATTTGTTAATTCATAGTTTTGATGCCTTCAGTGTGAATCTACAATTATCATAGTCATGAAAATACAGAAAACTCTTTGAATGAGAAGGTGTGTCCAAACTTTTGGTCTGTACTGTATATATATAAAATTAAAATTCCACAGCACCACTGGACGTAAATCAAAAAAGATGTGATTTATTCACCAGGACAGCGACATTTCAGTCCTTTACTGGGACTGTTCTCAGCAAGCAGTAAGTGATATCAGCATTACATAGGTGATAAGAATATAAAAAGCATACAGATAAAAATGCATATTCCGTGATAAAAAAAGTGTTGTATTACATATCATAGGGATCAATTCACCGTTACGAACTTTACCGAATTACAATCATTGAAAGTCAAAGACTACAAATTAAATTAATATTTCCATGATTAAGAAAGTGTATAAAAAGCGGATAACGAATTCGTTAAAATACAGACGTTTTTACCAGGACGTATAAACAATGCCAACCATAACGTCAATTTTCGTTCGTGAATAAAAAAACGTTTAAGTTGGTTAAATGTGAATCAAATTGATAGTTAGGTTCGTTAACAAACATAATCAAAGTGTCTTAATTGTTCCTTATTTCCATATCTCATACATCTGTGCATTTCACGTGGTCATAATACAGTTATTAAAAGTAATAACTAACCAGCATGTGTCCATAATTCCCGTCTGAGTAGCGTTGTGAAGATTCAACTGAGCATGCGTAGATATTAGAAACCGGAAGTGCGTTCCAGTGTGGAACACACATGTGATAGTAAAATCATGTGACGTCACCGAAGAACCGGATATCCGCATCCGAAAGAGTCAATGTGTTCCACACTGAAACGCTCACATGATTCACTTACTGAATCAGGTGATTCAACTGTCAGAGCGTCAATCTGGAACGCCCCTATTGTTAATGGCTCACAGTTTAGTTTATGTCTAAATAATCTGTGAACCATAGAATTTATGAGTATCATTGGGGTGCGGCCATTACACTACTTTAGTAAAATCAAAGAAGATATTATTATCTATGTATATATGTATAGCTGGGATCGTCAGTACCTATGGACAATATACATTCTGTATTTTAGTGAGTATATAAACTTCAATTAGGGGGGTCATTCTACATATCCCACACATTCCCATGTATGGCCGTATATAGTGACCAGGTATGGTGACTATCCTATATCCATTTCTGGACACAGGATTCTGTCATCCATACACAATAACCCCATAGTATAAATGTATTATAGTCTAAATAGGTGTATCGGAGGACCACAATCCATGGTCACCCCATTATCACCCTAAAGTACTATTCACTAACAGATTTTCATGTCCATTGTACTTCACCCAAAGTAAATAAATTTAAGTATGTCTCACTATTTTGTGTATGTACCGCCTCCCAATAACTCAATATAGTATATTAAAGATCTAAAAAATCAATAAAGTAAAAATTAATAACTCTATATCAGTTGATTCTTCACTCCCGTTGTCCCTCTGGGAAAAAGGAATTGTTGGTACTCATGCTGGTTCTCACAATACACCAAAGTACTGTGAACAAGTTCTGCAAGAGATAAAAAATCTCATATTAGTATTTTACATGTACATGCTGATATTATATCAATATATATACAAGATGATGCCAAAGGACATCCAAATATCAAGTGTGAGCCCACGGCTTCAAGTCCACGTTCAGTCCATTTGGTTTAAGTGTGTTTAATTTGGTTATCCATTCTATCTCTCTCTTTTTGAGTGCTTGACTGCGGTTTCCACCCCTTCTTGATATAGGAATATGGTCTATTATCATACATTTCAAATCGCATTCTTTATGATTACAGTCTACAAAATGTTTTGATACCGGCAGGTACATACGCTTTTTCCTTATGGAATACCTGTGTTGGTTTACACGCGTTTTAAAGTCCAGTGATGTCTCACCCACATACAATAGTGGGCAGGGACACCACAGGACATAAACAATGTAGACTGAATCACAGGTTAGATAGTAATTTAATTTGTACTTTTTCCTAGTTTGGGGATGTTGAAACTCACTCCCTTTTTGTATGTAGCGACAATTAATACAATTTAGGCATGGAAAACAACCTTTGCGTTGTGTCATAAGATATGTTTGGCCTACTTTTTTTTGCGGGCCAATATCCGTATGTACTAATTTGTCACGAAAATTTGATGGTCTACGGTAAGACATCAAAGGTGGTTGTGAAAATTCTGTCTCTCTGGGAATATTATTTTTAATTGTTGGCCAATGTTTCATGATTAATTTTTTAATCCCATAACTCTGTTCAGAGTATGTTGTGACCAATGGAATTCTATTCCCTTTGTCACAATGTTTATCTACTCTTTTTTTAGAGATTAAGTTCCCTCTGTCTACATTTTGAACTTTTTCTTTGTGTTTTTCAAGTACTTTGTTTGGAAACCCTCTCTCTCTGAAGGTTTCTGTCATCCTATCTATTGTCAAGTCCAGTTTTGTATTATTGCTCACAATTCTTTTTGCCCTCATAAATTGACTAAGAGGTAATGACTTCACCATCGGTCTTGGATGGGCGTTGTCATACCTCAATAGTGTATTCTTGTCAGTTGGTTTGACATACACATCCGGGAGGCGGTACATACACAAAATAGTGAGACATACTTAAATTTATTTACTTTGGGTGAAGTACAATGGGCATGAAAATCTGTTAGTGAATAGTACTTTAGGGTGATAATGGGGTGACCATGGATTGTGGTCCTCCGATACACCTATTTAGACTATAATACATTTATACTATGGGGTTATTGTGTATGGATGACAGAATCCTGTGTCCAGAAATGGATATAGGATAGTCACCATACCTGGTCACTATATACGGCCATACATGGGAATGTGTGGGATATGTAGAATGACCCCCCTA
This sequence comes from Rhinella marina, assembly GCA_900303285.1. Lineage (NCBI taxonomy): Eukaryota > Metazoa > Chordata > Amphibia > Anura > Bufonidae > Rhinella > Rhinella marina. The sequence continues at coordinate 14,978 of ONZH01012978.1, read as the reverse complement.
ATTGAAGTTTATATACTCACTAAAATACAGAATGTATATTGTCCATAGGTACTGACGATCCCAGCTATACATATATACATAGATAATAATATCTTCTTTGATTGTACTAAAGTAGTGTAATGGCCGCACCCCAATGATACTCATAAATTCTATGGTTCACAGATTATTTAGATATAAACTAAACTGTGAGCCATTAACAATAGGGGCGTTCCAGATTGACGCTCTGACAGTTGAATCACCTGATTCAATAAGTGAATCATGTGAGCGTTTCAGTGTGGAACACATTGACTCTTTCGGATGCGTATGCGGATATCTGGTTCTTCGGTGACATCACATGATTTTACTATCCCATGTGCGTTCCACACTGGAACGCACTTCCGGTCTCTAATATCTACGCATGCTCAGTTGAGTCTTCACAACTCTGCTCAGACGGGAATTATGGACACATGCTGGTTAGGTACTACTTTTAATAACTATGTATTATGACCACGTGAAATGCACAGATGTATGAGATATGGAAATAAGGAACAATTAAGACACTTTGATATGTTGTAATATCAATTTGATCACAAAAAGTTTTTTTTTATCACGGAATTGCGTTATGCATTTTTGTTTGAATGAATTGTTATCCTTTTTATACACTTTTTAATCATGGAAATATGAATTTTTGTACTTAATGATGTAATTAATGAATTGATTATGTACACACTATTATGGCTATATATACCTATGTAATGCTGATATCACTTACTGCTTGAGAAAAGTCCTAGTAAGAGGACTCAAACGTCGCTGTCCTGGTGAATAAATCACATCTTTTTTGATTTACGTCCGGTGGTGCTGTGGAATTTTAATTTTATGTAGCAAGGAGCTGACCATCTCCGGAGCCACTGGCACACCTATACATTATTTTGATTTTGCGGTGCTGCTTTCACTATTGCTGTTATATATATATATATATATATATATATATATATAGACAACCCATATTCTATCCTTCTAAACCCTGTCTTTCTATTAAATCGTTCACTCTACATGATAAATCTTCCCAATCCCTAACACTGTCACTGTTAAACCCTGAGATGAATGTGTGTCTTGGGTGATCAGTGACGGAGCTCAGAAGGGCATCCCTGCCATCATGTGATCCTCCATTTTCTTGTTTCCGGTCCTGTTACCCTCACTAGTGTATTGAATTTCATATGTAAAATGTCAGGTACTGTTTTTCTCATCCAATTCAATTAGCGAAAAATTAAGTTATGTTTGAAAATAAAGTTTGGGGGGAATTTGATTCCTTTATAATCAATTTGCATATCCAATTACTGTTTGTCAGACTATAGGCACCAATGCTATTCGGATCTTTGTACAAACTCTGATTTCAAGAAATAGTCAATATAACTCCTCAGTAATGCAGTAATAGGAGCTGGTTATTTCAACGCTGCTCCGATTGCATTAAGTAGCCCCTAATCTCTGCATGTAGCTCTGAAATTTCCAGATCAGACCTCTTCCAAAAGGTGATGCCTACTGATGGCATTGATTCGAATTCTTAGCTTTTTTCATTTAAAAAATGAAGTCAATAATATAAGTTTCTTAACTATTTTACACTAATGAAAAATTCTTCAATTTTCCCTGCAATTTCAAATAAAACAGACATTGGTCTATTAGTCCTCAGATGTTTTCTGAAAAGACTATGTGATGACAGAGTCTAGTAATCTACTCTGGGTTTCTGGGCAGCATCTATATGCATTGTCCGGGGTACTCTTTCTCATTATACAGAGTGTCTAATGTACGTAGTATGTGTGCAGAGTATTGTAGGCCATGAAACACTCCTCTGAGTTTCTGGTAAAGATATTCAAATTAGTTTACCTTCTAAAAAGAAAAGACAACTGAACCTGATGCCAGCAGATGTTCAAATTTGTTTTTCCCAGAAACCTACAGTAGATGAGTGTTGACTAGCTTACAATACTCCTCAGTGGCCTCCATAAGGAGAAGTAATACCCAAACCAAGGCCTCTCAGGCAGCCAAGCAAATTGTCTTTGCTTAGCTCTCTATTAAAAAGTACTTACCTACCACAACACTCTCAATACTCTGCACAGATTGAGCAAGTGCTTTCAAATAGTGGTATCTATATCCTTGCAACTCGTGCGCACACTCAGTCTTTAATATTTCATGGTACATATTTCTTTCTTCCAGATGCAATTTATACACCCTGTTCATATACCACTATCTGAAGATGTGCTATACACTTGGCAAGGTTGCTACCCTGTAGTCTTTATTTTGGGTACTCAGATTGTGAGGTGAATCCACTAATATGCTTTTTCAGTAGAGCAGATCTACATGACCGCTGTAGTGGAGCTGTAGATCAGATGCAGAAGAGTTAAAATAGAAACTGGAATAACAGGGAAGACCAAGATAACTGAAGACCAAGTACAAAAAGAAGTATAAAAATCAGGCCTTACTTTGGATTTTGCCACACACTCCATATATAACTCCAGTGTACAAAGTAAATATTCAAGGAACTGTAAAATCTTCATGAGCCTAACATTACTTTTCCTTTTTTTTCCTTCAAGGACACTTAAGATTTTTCTTGATGCAAAAGCGGGGTTACGGAAGGTAACAGTTCCTTTTTACTGCGTTATATTTGCTCTCGGGATTATCGGTAATGGATTAGTCATCTGGATTGCTGGATTCAGGATGAAGAAGACAATCAGCGCTGTGTGGTTCCTCAACCTGGCCATCGCGGACTTCCTCTGCTGTACTTCTCTTCCTCTGCGTATTGCAGAGGGGACTATAACTTTTTCACTCCCATCATACAGAGAAATTACTTGCAGTTTGAACATCATTGTGTTCAATCTGAACATGAGCGCCAGTGTTCTTGTCTTGACGGCCATGAGTATTGACCGCTGTGTATCCGTCGTGTGGCCATTTTGGGCTAAAGTTCATAGGACACGTAAAGTAGTGAGAATCAGTGCAGCAATCATTTGGGTGATGAGCTTTATCTTAACTGGTTTAATGTATTGTTTTTATTTCATCTATATTACTGAAGTAAATGAATGGTGTATGTACTATGGTGGGTATGATGATGACCATGTACAAAAGATAAAACTGACCATTCGATTATTCAGGTTATTTATAATGTTTGTGATCCCCTTTCTCATCATCTTGATCAGTTATGTTTTCATTTTTATAAAAATTAAAATAAGTAAGAGATCCCAGAGATCTCAGAGACCCTACAGGATCATCACCGCTGTTATATTGGGTTTCTTCATCTGCTGGTCTCCATATTACATCTGGCCACTGATTCCCATTGATAATGAACATTATTTTAGTACATTTATTACATTCCACACTATAAACACTCTTATTGTCATCCTGGCTTACCTTAACAGTTGCCTCAATCCAATCATTTATGTTTTTATGGGACAAGATGTTAAACTCTGTTTCTTCAGATCTATCCCCGCCAGTCTAGAAAGAGCCTTAAGTGAACATCCTAATGACCAATGCCGAGAACCTGAGGACTGTGAACACATGCACACTACAGGTTTCTAAACTATATCCCTCTTATAGGGTTGTCCAGCTTTTTAGCAGTTTTTGGTCTCCCCTTTCTGATAGAACCTGTGGAGGGAAGTAAAACTTGCTCCCTTCCATTTGGTTCCTGCTCCTTCTGTCCACTGGTGTAGACAAAGCAGTCATAAACTGTTAAAAAGCTAAAAAAAACTATAACTTTGCATCTTAAATTTAGAACTTATAAAGGGACGTATCATCATCTGACATTTTATTGAAGATAGGTTTCTATTATAAATGCTTTTGTGTTACCATATGAATACGACAAATATGACTATTTACAGTATATAGCAAATCCTGAAATCTTACAGCTTTTACACTGGTCAATGGAGCACACATCATACACTGATTCTTGGGATTTGGCAGTTCAGCTTAGCAGTGCAGGGTGAGACAGATTCAGTAGAGTCTTCTCATTATATTTACACATTGTGATCAGAGTCATCTTATTAACATAAATGTCCCATCAGGATCTAAAGTATGTTATGGCTGAAGTTTCTGTGAGTCCTGCAGTCTTTTATACACTTTATGTTCTGAGTCATGTGAGTTTGTCAGATGTAGCAGAACCATGTTTTACATTAAGTGCCCCCTCCTAGTATTACTCATCTATCTACCTTCCTAAATGTATTAATGACTAGACCATTTTAAGTAGTTTTCTATACTTTTCACACAACTTTGCATTAGTCAGTAGTATAAGTGGCCTCAAGTAGCCTTGTAATATATCTATTTACCAACTCAAATCCTAAATGCATTTTTACCTTGAAGCATCCCAAAATGGATCAAATACAATGCATATCTAACCAGAGGGGAAGGTGGAGGAGTGATCAGCAGCACAAACGAGACACAAGCAGACAAGCAGATTGCTGTAGCTACATTGGCTGGAAAAAAAAAAAAAAACACATTAACTATAACCTCTCTGTAATGTCTTCCATGATCCTGGAGCTGCTTCTTAGTGAATAAGAGAAGATTAAGCAGCAGATTCTGCTTTTCCATGTGCAGTGGATAGCAGCTAGTCTTCTTCCATCATCTCTTAGAGGACTGCATACTAGATGTCCAGCAAGCACAAAGAACAACTGCTAAAATGGCACATACTGTATAAGTCAAATAGTGGCCAGAAACTGTGTAATTCCTCGTGTACAAACACTGTACTACTGACTAATGCAGAGTTTGTTGAAAGGTTAGTGACACTTTAAGTACTGTAAGAAACCAGATACTGTATAATATGCAGGATGTTTTCTTAATGAAATAAAAAAGAAAAAAAAAATAACAGTTATTAAGTCATGTGATCATTGTCTCTTAAAATCAACTTTATTATAAAACATTAAGAAGACAGCAGGGAAGATGAAGGATCACAAGAGAACAGATGGCCGTGAAGAGTCCAAAAATTGGCCCTTACAAGGGACAGATGGTGTTTAAATGTATATGGTGTTATGGGGAAAAAGAAAGTGGCTTGTTGGGAAACAAGATGGGAGAACCAGTTTGTAAAAAAAAAACAAAAAAAACAGGTTTGTACGAACTCTGTAAACTTTCATCCATTATTGGAACCTGCATCCTTTCAGGTTTGTTTTAGATGAACCCAGTAAATTGGCGCTCAGCAGGGAAGTTTCTAGGGAATTTTGCCAACAGGGCGAAAAATATAAAAGCGCCCCCCTCCCAATCACGTTTAAAGTGACTTCACTTTCTAATGAAGAGATTAAAACACATTTTAAAAGAATCAGTTACCCAATGTAAATCCAGTGACTTACAGGCGACGTCTCCCCAGATTCCAGTTTCTTCACTTTCCTTTTCTCTTCAGTTTGGTCCAGAAGCTCATGCGCAGACGTCTTCAGTCAGGGGAGTGCAGCCTCCGCTGCCACATAAAAAGACGCCACTATTAATAAATGGCAGGAGGTCTGCTACTGATTATGCATTAGGGACCAAGGAATTCAGCTTATACCATATGGCTTGTTGTTTCTGCAGTCCCACTCGACCATCTATAGCAAATAACCCCCCTATAACATTACCACCCTGTATGTCCACCCATACTATGCCCACTGCTGCCCCACGTGCAGACATTAGTTTACTTTCCAACTGCTGAGAACATGATCAAATAATAAAAGTAGTAAAACTTTTTTGATCCCACCACTCACTTGTCAATCACAGTATCTCCCCTCATACACTGAGCACCCCCATCCTCCACAGTATCTCCTCTCATACACTGAGCACCCCATCCTCCACAGTATCTCCTCTCATACACTGAGCACCCCCATCCTCCACAGTATCTCCCCTCATACACTGAGCACCCCCATCTCCCCTCATGTACAGAGCCCCCCTCATATAATGAGCACCCCCACAGCAACTCCCCTTGTAGACTGAGCCCCCCCAGCATCTCCCCTCATGTACAGAGCCTCCCCTCTCTCCTCATGTACAGAGACCCCCCCCCTCCTCATGTACAGAGCCCCGCCTCCTCCCTCACACACTCTCTACAGGCTGCTCTGTGCCGGTAAATGCTGCAGCCACAAAGAAGAGGGCCAGCGGTGAGTACAGCTAGTGCTTGTTAAAGTGATGTGCCCCGTGTGGTGGCACCCCTTGTCCGGCTCTAGAAACGGCCCTGGCGCTCAGTACTATTTTACTGCACTTGTCAGTAGGAAAAGGCACCAGGGAGGAAGAGGAAGGATGTTCATATGACCCTGAGAGGAAGTCAGGGGCAGGCTTACCCTGATTGGCTCCCAGTGCAACAGACTACAGTAATATTATATTAAAGTAATATTTGTGCCTGTTTCTAAAGCCCTAGCAAAGCCCCCAACATGCCCCAACCCCCTCACACCGAACTGAGTTCGGACAGAAAGGGAACTTGCAACACTTTTTATGTCTAATTGTTACAAGTCCTTTAGTAAATGTGCCCCATAAGGTCAAATTAAATAGGTTGTCTGGGCTTTTACTATTGATGACTTATCCTCAGGATAGGTCATCAAAATCAGATCGGCAGGGATCCAACACCTGGCACCCCCGCCGATCAGCTGTGTGAGGAGATGGCAGACACAGTGCACATGTGCTGTCTTGCTTCTCCCTTCCTATCCATTGCTGCTGTCTATGGTCTTTGCAGTGTTTATGTTACATAGGACTGCAGGTGATATCTACTACATTATCATCGGGGAAAGAGGGGGCATTACCTGCAGTCTGTAACACCAAAGATAACACAATGATAGCTCTCTGTGTACAGATAATGTAGTAAATGTAAGGCCTCTTTCACATCAGCGGCCGCGCTCCAGCCTCACACATGTCACACAGTACATACACACAGACATATACACATACAAATACACATACATACTTACATGCTCCTGGCAGGTCTCCACAGCACAGTAAAGGAGCAGGACGGCGCACACATAGGACGATTCCCCACAGGCCCTCTGCTGGGCACCGGGATGAATCGTCCTATGTGTGAGCCGTCCTTCTCCTTCTGAGCTATGGTGACCTGCCTGGAGCATGTAAGTATGTACGTGTATTTGTATGTGTATATGTGTGTGTATGTTTATGTGTATGTCTGTATGTGTGTATGTATGTATGTATGTGTGCAGGTGAAGGATCCATCATGAACTCCATTGAAAGTCAATGGAGGACGGATCCGTTCACCATTGTATCACACCAAACAGATCCGTCCCCTTTGACTTTCATTGCTGGCCATTCTGGATCCGTCTTGATACGGATGCCTGGACTGGAGAGCAAACCACAGCATGCTGCGGTTTGCTCTCCGGTCTGAAGACGGAACAGAATGCTTTTAGGAGCCTCCATTCTCTTCAGTTCAGTTTTGTCCCAATTGACAATGAATGAGGACAAAACTGAAGCGTTTTATTCCGGTATTGAGCCTCTATGATGGAACTCAATACCGGAGTTATAAAACGCTAGTGTGAAAGTAGCCTAACCTGCAGTCCTATGTAACACCACAGATAACACAATGGTAACTCTCTGAGTACAGATGATGTAGAAGATGTCACCTGCAGTCCTGTGTAACACCACAGATAACACAATGGTAACTCTCTGAGTACAGATAATGTAGTAGATGTCACCTGCAGTCCTATGTAACACCACAGATAACACAATGGTAACTCTCTGAGTACAGATATTGTAGTAGATGTCACCTGCAGTCCTATGTAACACCACAGATAACACAATGGTAACTCTCTGAGTACAGATATTGTAGTAGATGTCACCTGCAGTCCTATGTAACACCACAGATAACACAGTGATAACTCTCTGGGTACAGATGATGTAGAAGATGTAACCTGCAGTCCTATGTAACACCACAGATAACACAGTGATAACTCTCTGAGTACAGATAATGTAGTAGATGTCACCTGCAGTCCTATGTAACATCACAGATAACACAGTGATAACTCTCTGACTACAGATAATGTAGTAGAAATCACCTGCAGTCCTATGTAACACCACAGATAACACAATGGTAACTCTCTGAGTACAGATAATGTAGTAGATGTCACCTGCAGTCCTATGTAACACCACAGAAATAACACAGGGGGGAGGTGACAGAGGAGTCCCAGAGGGGGATGTTAGTGAGGGGGGATTAGTAATGTGCACTACTTATATCCTTGTACCTTATGTCCTTCTGAGGCTGAGCTCCTCTAATGGCTGCAGAGGCCTCCAGTCACAGCTCTGGTCTGTGAGCTGAGCTGACAGTATGACATCCTGGAGTAGGAAGAAAGCAGAGCACTGTTTGGCTGAGTCTCAGCCAACCAGTGTTAGGCCTATACAACTTACTGGAGTGTCTGAAGCTCACAGGTGGCAGGTTAGTGTGATGTCTATGTGTCTGTGACTGTCACACGCAGAAGCAACTTAGTCCAGTTTAGGGCCAACCGGCTTTTCCTTCGTTCCGTTCCTCACTCCCTCTCTCTGCTTGCTCAGATATCACCTACATTCAGCTCTGCTAAGGGGTCCAGTAATTATAAGCAAGGCTGTGCAGTAGGCATGTGATCATGTGACATTATCAGAGGGTCCACTGGAGGATCATCTGGTGCTTCAATAGGCCAGTCCAACACTGAAGTGGAAGATGCTGTGGAAGGGTTAGGCCCAACAGATGGCAGGGCAGAGCTCAGCTGCCTGTAGCTCTGTGCAGGCAACTCCCATACGGTGTTTCTTCTCCTCAAGTACGGCACACAAAATCAAAGCCTTGTGCAAGATCTGCAGGATTTAAATAAACTGTGGGCATTTTAACACAATCATAGGTACCACATGTCTATTGCAACACATGAGGTGGCATCACCGGTTCCTTCGGGAAAACACAACTGGTCAGCATTCTCAATCAGAGCTAGACTATCCTCAACCTGAACCTCCAAGCAATAGGGTCTCTTTGCCATCATTATCATCTTCTTCATCTCCTGCTAAATTTCCTCCTTATCCTCCCCACCATCAAGAGACATTTACGTATAACTGAATATATGGCCATCAACAATTCACTTGCATACAAGCTGAACCCACACTTGACCATGTTCTTGGTGATGCAGTAACTGGTGTACTACTGTAATAGGGCTTTATACTCTCATACACAATAACTCATGCCCCTTGTATGTATTTTTTTTTAAAAGTACTTGTGAGTGTGACCCCCTGATGAATATTATAGTGGTGTGAGCCTCTGTACATTATGTAGAGATCTGAGACCCCTTGTACATTCATATTGGATGTGTGACTCACTGTAGTTATACATAGTGACGTGTGACCTGCCTGTACATTCTATATAGTGAGGTGTGACCCTTGTACGTTAATATAGTGATATGTGACCCTGTATGTTATATATAGATGTGACCCCCTGTACTTATATATGGATGTGTGAGCCTGTACGTTATATATAGTGATGTGTGAGCCCTGTACGTTATATTAGTGATGTGACTCACTGTGCGATATATATATATATATATATATATATATATATATATATATATATATATATATATATATATATATATATTATATTATATATATAAACAGAGAATGGCAGCAGCACTAGAAAGCATGACACATAAATGAACATGAGGTGAATGTGTGAAAAGGTAAAAAAGATAACTGCTATGCAATAAGTAATATGGAAGCTCTTAGCGCATTAAATGATCATAAATATGTCGGGCTCATCCACAACGCAGGTGGCTTCCAATCGATGAGTCCTACACTAACACTGACCTGCATCCTACACAAACAGCAGGCCCATATCAGGAGAACATCATACTGGTCAGAACTGCACTGTGAACAGGAGTGCTAAATTCCAGAGAGGCCATCCTCCTCTATATATATATAAGGACAAAGAACGGACAGCACCTCCTTGATCAGGTGCAAGCTACTATTGGCTAATTAAATACTAAACAGAGAATGGCAGAGCCTAGATAACATGACACATAAATGACATGAGGTATGGTGAAAGGTAAAAAGCATAACTGCTATGCAAAAGTATATGGAGCCTTAGCGCATATAATGATCATAAAATGTCGGGCTCATCCATACGATCATGGCTGAATCCATGATCCTATGGATGAGCCCGACATATTTATGATCATTTATATGCCTAAGGCTTCCATATTACTTATTGCATAGCAGTTATGTTTTTTACCTTTTCACAATTCACCTCATGTTCATTTTATGTGTCATGGCTTATCTAGTGCGCTGCCATTCTCTGTTTATATTTAATTAGCCATAGTAGCTTGCACCTGACTCAGAGGTGCTTTTTTCTTTGTCTTTTATATAGAGGGATTGGCTCCTCTGGGAATTTAGCACTCCTGTTCCACTGGGCAGCTTCGACCAGGTATGATGTTCTCCTGATATGGCCTGCTGGTTTGTGCTAGGATCAGGTCATGTATGTAGGACTCATCCGATTGGAAGCCACCTTGATCGTTGGTGGATGAGCCCGACTATTTATGATCATTATATCGCTAAGACTCCAATTACTTATTGCATAGCAGTTATGCTTTTTTACCTTTTCACCATTCACCACATGTTCATTTTAGTGCTGGCTATCTAGTGCTGCTGCCATTCTTGTTTAGTATTATATATATATATATTATATATATATAGTATATATATATATTATATATATATATATATATATATATATATATTATTCATGCACAAGTTACACACATCACTATATATAAGTACAGGGGGTCACATCTATATATAACATTTACAGGGGTCACATATCACTATATATAACGTACAAGGGGTCACACATCACTTATGAGAATGTACAGCAGGTCACACGTCACTATTATACGTCAGTGAGTCACACATCACTATATAGAATGTACAAGGGCTCAATCTCTACATAATGTACAGGGGCTCACACATCACTATATAGTCATACAGGGGGTCACACATCACAATACTTTTTAAAAAAAATAACATACAAGGGGCATGAGTTATTGTTATGAGAGTATAAAGCCCTATTACAGTAGTACACCAGTTACTGCATCACCAAGACATGGCAAGTGTGGTTCAGCTTGTATCAAGTGAATTGTTGATGGCCATATATTCAGTTATACGTAAATGTCTCTGATGGTGGGAGGATAGGAGGAAATTTAGCAGGAGATGAAGATATAATGATGGCAAAGAGACCCTATTGCTTGGAGGTTCAGGTTGAGGATAGTCAGCTCTGATTGAGAATGCTGACCAGTTGTTTCCGAAGGGAACCGTGATGCACCTATGTGTTGCAATAGAATGTGTACCTATGATTGTTAAAATCCACAGTTTTATTTAAATCTGCAGATCTTGCACAAGGCTTTGATTTTGTGTGCCGTCTTGAGGAGAAGAAAACCGTGTTGGGAGTTGCCTGCACAGAGCTACAGCGCTGAGCTCCCCTGCCATCTGTTGGGCCTAACCTTCACTTCATGTTGGCTGGCCTATTGAAGCACCAGATGATCCTCCAGTGGACCCTCTGATAATGTCACATGATCACATGCCTCTGCACAGCCTTGCTTATAATTACTGGACCCTTAGCAGAGCGAATGTAGGTGATTCTGAGCAAGCAGAGAAGGGATGAGGAACGGAACGAGGAAAAGCCGGTGGCCCTAACTGGACTAAGTGCTTCTGCGTGTGACAGTCACAGACACATGACATCACACTAACCTGCCACCTGTGAGCTTCAGACACTCCAGTAAGTTGTATGGCTTAACACTGGTTGCTGAGACTCAGCCAAACAGTGCTCTGCTTTCTTCCTACTCCAGGATGTAATCTGTCGCTCAGCTCACAGACCAAGCTGTGACTGGAGGCCTCTGCACATTAGGAGCTCAGCCTCAGAGGACATAAGGTACAAGGATATATAGTCACATTACTATCCTCACTAACATCCCCTCTGGGACCCTCTGTCACCTCCCCCTGTGTTATTTCTGTGGTGTTACATAGGATTGCAGGTGACATCTACTTACATTATCTGACTCAGAGAGTTACATTGTGTTATCTGTGGTGTTACTAGGACTGCAGGTGATTTCTACTACATTATCTGTAGTCAGAAGTTATCACTGTGTTATCTGTGGTGTTATAGGACTGCAGGTGACATCTTCTACATCATCTGTACTCAGAGATTATCACTGTGTTATCTGTGGTGTTTACATAGGACTGCAGGTTGACATCTTCTACATCATCTTACCAGAGATTCCAGTGTTATCTGTGGTGTTACATAGGACTGCAGGTGACATCTACTACAATATCTGTACTCAGAGAGTTACCATTGTGTTATCTGTGGTGTTACATAGGACTGCAGGTGACATCTACTACATTATCTGTACTCAGAGAGTTACCATGTGTTATCTGTGGTGTTACACAGGACTGCAGGTGACATCTTCTACATCATCTGTACTCAGAGAGTTACCATTGTGTTATCTGTGGTGTTACATAGGACTGCAGGTTAGGCTACTTTCCACACTAGCGTTTATAACTCCGTATTGAGTTCCATCATAGGGGCTCAATACCGGAATAAAACGCTTCAGTTTTGTCCCCATTCATTGTCAATTGGGACAAAACTGAACTGAGAGAATGGAGGCTCCTAAAAGCATTCTGTTCCGTCTTCAGACCGGAGAGCAAACCGCAGCATGCTGTGGTTGCTCTCCAGTCCAGGCATCCGTATCAAGACGATCCAGAATGGCCACCAATGAAATCAAAGGGGACGGATCCTTTGGTGTGATACAATGGTGAACGGATCCGTTCCTCCATGACTTTCAATGGAGTTCATGATGGATCCTTCACTGCACACATACATACATACATACACACATACAGACCACATAAACATACACACACTATACACATACAAATACACGTACATACTTACATGCTCCGCGGTCACCATAGCTCAGAAGGAGAAGACGGCTACACATAGGACGATTCATCCGGCGCCAGCAGAGGGCGCTGTGGGGAATCTCCTATGTGTGCGCCGTCCTGCTCCTTTACTGTGCTGTGGAGACCTGCCGGGAGCATGTAAGTATGAGTGTATTTGTATGTGTAATGTTTGTGTATGTACTGTGTGACATGTGTGAGCGGAGAGCGCCGCTGATGTGAAAAGAGGCCTTACATTACTACATTATCTGTACACAAGGCTATCATTGTGTTATCTTTGGTTTACAGATGGCAGGTAATGCCCCCGTCTTTCCCCGCGGTGATAATGTAGTAGAAATCACCTGCAGTCCTATGTACATAAACACTGCAAAGACCATGACAGCAGCAATGGATAGAAGGAGAAGCAGACAGCACATGTGCACTGTGTCCTGCCATCTTCACACAGCTGCACGGGGGTGCCGGTATTGGATCCCTGCTGATCTGATTTTGATGACCTACCTGAGGTAAGTCATCAATAGTAAAAGTCCAACAACCTATTTAATTTGACCTTATGGGCACATTTACTAAAGGACTTGTAACAATTTAGACATAAAAAATGTTGCAAGTTCCCTTTTCTGTCCGAACTCAGTTCTGGTTTGAGGGGTTGGGCAGTTGGGGGCTTTGCTTAGGGCTTTAGAAACAGGCACAAATATTACTTTAATATAATATTACTGTAGTCTGTTGCACTGGGAGCCAATCAGGGTAAGCCTGCCCTGACTTCCTCTCAGTCATATTGAACATCCTTCCTCTTCCTCCCTGGTGCTTTTCCTACTGACAAGTGCAGTAAAATAGTACTGAGCGCCAGGGCCGTTTCTAGAGCCGGACAAGGGGTGCCACCGCACGGGGCACATCACTTTACAAGCACTAGCTGTACTCACCGCTGGCCCTCTTCTTTTGCTGCAGCAATTACCGGCACAGAGCAGCCTGTAAAGGTGTGTGAGGGAGGAGGGGGCTCTGTACATGAGGAGGGGGGGTCTCTGTACAATGAGGAGAGAGGGGGGCTCTGTACATGAGGGGAGATGCTGGAGGGGGCTCAGTCTACAAGGGGAGTTGCTTGGGGTGTTCATATGATATGCAGGGGGAGGGGAGATGGGGGGTGCTCAGTGTATGAGGGGAGATACTGCGATTGACAAGTGAGTGGTGGGATCAAAAAAGTTTTACTACTTTTATTATTTGATCACGTTCTCAGCGTTGGAAAGTAAACTAATGCTGCACGTGGGGCAGCGTGGGCATAGTATGGGTGGACATACAGGTGGTAATGTTATAGGGGGTTATTTGCTATAGATGGTCGAGTGGGACTGCAGAAACAAACAAGCCATATGGTATAAGCTGAATTCCTTGGTCCCTAATGCATAATCAGTAGCAGACCACCTGCCATTTATTAATAGTGGCGTCTTTTTATGTGGCAGCGGAGGCTCACTCCCCTGACTGAAGACGTCTGCGCATGGCTTCTGGACCAAACTGAAGAGAAAAGGAAAGTGAAGAAACTGGAATCTGGGGACGTCGCCTGTAAGTCACTGGATTTACATTGGGTAACTGATTCTTTTAAAATGTGTTTTAATCTCTTCATTAGAAAGTGAAGTCACTTTAAACGTGATTGGGGGGGGCGCTTTTATATTTTTCGCCCTGTTGGCAAAATTCCCTAAACCTGCTGAGCGCCATTTACTGATTCATCTAAAACAAATCTGAAAGGATGCAGGTTTCCAATAATGGATGAAAGTTTACAGAGTTCGTACAAACCTGTTTTTTTTTTTTTTTTTACAACTGGTTCTCCCATCTTGTTTCCCCAACAAGCCACTTTCTTTTTTCCCCATAAACCAGTATACATTTAAACACCATCTGTCCCTTGTAAGGGCCAATTTTTGGACTCTTCACGGCCATCTGTTCTCTTGTGATCCTTCATCTTCCCTGCTGTCTTCTTAATGTTTTATAATAAAGTTGATTTTAAGAGACATGATCACATGACTTATAACTGTTATTTTTTTTCTTTTTTATTTCATTAAGAAACATCCTGCATATTATACAGTATCTGGTTTCTACAGTACTTAAAGTGTCACTAACCTTTCAACAAA
>ONZH01012977.1:0-26447 GCA_900303285.1 Rhinella marina | reverse complement strand
CTGCCTAACAGACAACTAAATGCAGGCCCTAACACTGTCCCTGAAAGGCAGCAGCTCTATCCCTAACGACATCCAGACGGCATCTGAGACGAGCACCGCGGCCAGTCGGTAGTATATTCCTGGGTCACCTGATCAGGCCAGCCAACCCCTGCTATCGACATGTAAGGGCCCCACGTGATGCTGGGTGGTACGCAGAGTCTCCTGGCTTGTGATTGGCTGTGTTTTTAGGCGCCAAAAAAGCACGATGCGGAAGTTGCCATTTCCTCGAGTATGGCGAGATACTCGTCCGAGCTGTGGGTACTTACGAGTACCCTAATACTCGAACGAGTACCAAGCTCGGACGAGTATGCTCGCTCATCTCTAACTACGACCATTCAGTACTAATAAAAGATGTTTTTTTCCACTGCTACACATTGCGGGTCCCCATAAATTACCATGTCATCGACCTGTAATTCATGCCACTCTGACCCCCGCCCCAGATCTCGTGAAACCACGCTCCAACTCTGTCAGGCCACGCCCCCTCCCACTCCGCAGCCAACGGGGATTGAAAAAATGAAGATAAAAATCAACTTCTGTCAGCTGCAGGGGTGGGAGGGAAGTTGGATTTCTTTCTGCAACAAGATACAGAAACATTAAATGAAATAGATTAAATATACCCGTGCAAAGCAATGTCTTCTTCCACTGTTACCCATGGCGTGTCCTCATAAATTACCATGGCATGGACCTGCAATTCTGGCCACCATCAAAAGAAGGACTTAAAACCCTGCCCCAGGTCTTGCAACGTCCCGCCCCCGACTCAGTCAGGCCATGACCCCTCCCACTCCGCAGCCAATGGAGATTGAACAATTGAAGGTAAAAATCAACATCTGTCAGCTGCAGCGATGGGAGGGAGGATGACTGTCTCTCTGCAACGACACACAGAAACATTAAATGAAGTAGATTAAATATACCCACGCAAAGCAATGTTTTCTTTCACTGCTACCCATTGTGTTTCCTCAAATTACCATGGCATTAACCTATAATTCAGGCCACCCTGAAATGAAGGACTTAATCCCCCCCCCCGTGTCCCATTAAACCACACCCCCTCCCACTCCGCAGCCAATAGGGATTGAAAAAATGAAGGTAAAAATCAATTTCTGTCAGCTGCATTGACTTTCTCTCTGCAACGACACACAGAAACATTAAATAAATAGAAGAAATATACCCAGGCGAAGCCGGGTCTTTCTGCTAGTATATATATAAGTACTGTATGTATATATATATATATATATATATATATATATATATATTTAAAAACTTTTTTTAAAAAAAAATATGAATCTAACACATCCAAGAGTAACTGTTTTTTGTCTATAACTGGAAATCTAATTTGGTTTGTTCTTGTCAGTCACATAAAATAACAGTGTATGCAAAACAATAGAAGATCGATAACCTTTTAAAGGGGTTGTCCAAGTTATGGAAAAAAAATATAGCACTGTAAATCTGATTGGCAGCAATATATAACTAAGTTCAGCAAGTTTTAGGCAAAAAAAAATCTATATTTCCTCATTTCCCTGGTTCTCTTCTGGCCCTCCCCCCTGCCCCTTCTCTGCAAAGGCAGTGAATATAAGTGCTGTGAGTACATGTCTGCCTGCTGGGATACTCAGCAGCATATTGTTTGTGTAGGACTACAAGTCCCAGCTGTACAATGACACTGCTGATACACACAGGAAATTCTCCCTACCTGTTCTTGTACAATACAATTCCTCTATAGCTCCTTGCCAGCATTTGTCTCCTCTCACTGCTGTAGCTACTATTCGTTGTAAAGCCTTGAGCCCTCAGTGTGTTCTGGCTGAAGGGGTTAATGTTTTATCTGAAGGAATCCAGGGAGAGCAGATAGCAGGAGCCCGGCAAAGAAAGGGGGCGTGGCCAGTGACTTCACGTGTACAGACTGTTATCTGAACTCTGAGGCTTGTACACGAAAGATCACAGACCAGGGAGATAAGCTGACATCACAGGTCATGTGACCCTCAGTCAACTCTGAGAAACCAGCAGCTTTAGAAACACAAAGTATATGGGAAAGTTGTTATACCTGACAAGTTAGAAACATATAAAGAACAAAAAAATAACTCGGACAACCCCTTTAAGCAACATAGTTATTTTGGGGGAAAAAGATAGAACACTATGAAAAGATTCTCTGATGAAAAAGAAGTAAGAAAAAGCCTGACATTGACAATTTATTTTCTCCTATAGCACTGCATTTGTAATTTATTTGGGATAGATGGGTATTTTCTATTTTGTTCCATGTATAATTGACACCACTGAGTCCTGTCTCTGATGGATGCACCAACCGTCCAAATCAAAGAGTTAAAGGTTTAAATAACCTATGATCTTCTACCTTGTTACTAGCATCTTTAATCTCTGACACAGAGATTCAGATTTACCAGAGTGTGAAGGTAACAGGTTTTCAATTGAGACAGTTATGTTACCTGAGGGATTCATTCCATTATGATTTAAACATTAGTCCACAATAATACTGTAATGTACTGTAAGCGTTATATGGCACACGGCTTATACAACAACCTTTGCCAACTAGGCACAATTGGAGATGATTGCTCACTAATTCTTTAATGCTTTCTTTATTGACAATCATGTATATAAAAGTATCAAGAATAGAATTCTTGTCATTTGTCAGGGGTTGTGTAGTGGTTTAATATTGATGACCTATCCTCAGGATTTATCATCAATATCAGATCAGCATGGGTCCAACTCCTGACACCTCTGCCGATCAGGCAAAGGTGCAAGAGTTCATCTTGGCCCCCCTTCCCTTAGTGCTTTGTGCCCCCCATGCCAAATTCTTGACTTAACCCCTTATTTCCAGCCAGAGGTGTAAATGGACCAGCATGCACTTTCTATAATACCAGTGCCAATCTGATATTGACATCCTGAGTTTTTGCCATATTCCATCAGTTGGACTTTTGGCCAGGTTTCCGTAGAGATGCAGTTCTGTTCCTTCATCCAAACTGAATTCCTTTGTAAACTGTAATTCATCTTTATATCAGCAGCCGCAGATTTTGCCATATGCCATCATTTGGACTTTTGGCCAAGTGTCCAGAATGGTGCAGTTCCACGCATTGGTCAAATTAAATCCTTTTTTAAAACTGAAATCTTCTTTACGCCATCCGCCGCAGTTTTTACCATATTTCATCATTTAGACTTTTGACCAGGCATTCATAGTTGCTCAGTTCTGCACCTTCATCAAAATTTTATCCTTTTCTAAATCTAAATTTGTTTCTATGTCATCAGTTGCAGTTTGTTCCATATCTCCTTAGTCAGATTTTTTGCCAGTTCCACACATTCCACAAAATATAATTTTGCTGCATGATATCCATGCTTCTGCCGAGCTGTCAAGTAAAAAAAAAGTTTAAATGTGTCTCATTTTCTATATGATTGTGGTTAGTGTTGAGAGAATTCAATCCAAATTTCAGGGAAAATCAACTTTCCCTGAATAGAAATAAAAAAAAATTCATACTTATCTGTTTGAGTGTGAAGAGCCAGTCACCGCCATCTTGATTGAAGATCTTGCATGAAATCCTGTGTGCAGCGTTGTATGACGTAATCACGCCAGCTGACGAGATTTTGCACTAGATCTTAAATCAAGATGGTGGCCTTCTCTTTGCATCCAAATGTATGAGGTAAGTATGATTTTATTATTATTATAATTTTTTTATTTTACCCTGTATTATTGCCATCAGATGCCGCAATCAGCCATGAATGCGGCATCTGAGAGGTACAATGATGGGGGTGGCACAAATGCCACTCCTTGTCATTGCACCTACTACTTACAAAGAAATGCACTTTGTGACAAAGTAATTTGCCACAAAGCAAAATTTTTTTGTAAAATTTGGCGAAGCAGTCAAATCGAATTTTTGAATACTTCATTATCACTAATTGTGGCCTGTTTCTGGCCCAATTAACTTCTTGGGAGGCAGATTGGAACAGTGGCTCAGTTTGGTCTCTCTATACTGTCTTGTCCAGCCTCCAGTGTCATCTCAGAGAGGATTTTCACATCTAAACAGACAAACTTGTCCTCCTTCAGTGTACAAAATATTACTTTTCTTAAAATGAATCAGGGTCCGTGAGAAATTTGTATGTTTAAAAGCCATCTGCCCCCAATGAAGGACAATTTTTGTAATATGAAAAATCATAACACATGCTATGTATGTTTTTAACCTGTTGAAGACATGATGATTTTCCATTATGGTTAACCAGAGAACCATTTTTTTATATTCATATAGATGTATGAGAGCTTGTATTTTGCTGCACAAGTTATACCTTATAATGGCACTATTTAATACTGCACACAATGTAGTGGGAAGCTGGAAAAAAAATTCAAATGGGGTGGAATTGAAAACAACAATACCACATTTTTTTTATAGTTTTCTTGTCTTTTAATAACAAAAAAAAATAAAACTTTGATGTTTTTTTCTTTTCATGACCATATTCTGGAACCATAACTTATTTTTATAGTTTCCTCTATGAAGATGTGTAAAAGATAATTTTTGTGGGGTAATTTGTAGTTTTTATTGATGCTATTTTGGAGTCTTTAAGCTTTTTTGATAACTTCTTCAATTGTTTTGGCAGGTGAGGCAACACAAAACTGCAAATTGGCCATTTTGATTTCTTATTTGTTACAGCGTTACAGTATGGGCTATATACAGTACATTTTTATTGTAATAGTTCGGGCATTTTGGGACCTGTCCTATCACCAATAGTGAATGGTTTCTCCGATATCAGCGTGGAGAAGCCGTTCAGGCCCTGAGAGCCCAATGCTCCTGGGAAAAGCATCCCCAGATACCTCGGTCACAATTGACCACAACATCTGAGTGGTTAAATGTCTGTGATCGGCATTATGGCAATTGCTCCGCTTTAGAGCGGACACCATCTTTAAAGAGGCGATATCCACTGTACACTTACATAGGATGTTGTCAAGGGGTCAAACAAGCTGTTTTTTAACTCATGCAAATACATATATATATATATATATATATATATATATATATATATATATACACACACACAGTGGGGAAAAAAAGTATTTAGTCAATCACCAATTGTGCAAGTTCTCTCACTTAAAAAGATTAGAGAGGCCTGTAATTGACATCATAGTTAGACCTTAACTATGAGACACAAAATGAGAAAACAAATCCAGAAAATCACATTGTCTGATTTTTAAAGAATTTATTTACAAATTATGGGAGAAATAATTAGAAAATGAAAGACATACAAGACCACTGATAATCTTCCTCGATCAGGGGCTCCTCAAGCCTCAAAATGAGTAACCAATGCAGCCAGGTGGTAGGGAAAGCAAATCGTATGCTTGGCTGCATAGCTAGAGGTATAACAAGCAGAAAGAGGGAGATTGTGATCCCTCTGTATAGAGCTCTAGTGAGACCACATCTGGAATACTGTGTTCAATTCTGGAGACCTCACCTGCAAAAGGATATTGCTAAAATAGAACGGGTCCAAAGAAGAGCTACAAAAATGGTGGTAGGTCTACAGCATAGAACTTATCAAGAAAGACTCAGAGTTCTTAATATGTATAGTCTGGAGGAAAGAAGAGAAAGGGGGGACATGATTAAAACCTTTAAATATGTTAAAGGACTGAATAAAGTTCAGGCGGGAAGGGTTATTAATAACAAACTGAACACAAGAACAAGGGGGCACAATATGAGGTTAGTTGGGGAAAAATCAAGAACAACATTAGAAAATATTATTTCTCTGAAAGAGTAGTAGAAGCTTGGAACAAACTTCCAGCATAGGTGGTTGATACATCCACAGTAACTGAATTTAAACATGCCTGGGATAAACACGTATCTATCCTAAGATAACAATAAAGGAATAATAAAAGGGCAGACTAGATGGACCAGGTGGTCTTTTTCTGCCGTCAATCTTCTATGTTTCTATGTTTACATGGGTGGGATCTAGTGAATGACCTGCAGAAAGCTGGGACCAACATAACAAAGGCTACCGTCAGTAACACACTACGCCGCCCGGGACTCAGATCCTGCAGTGCCAGACGTGTCCCCCTGCTTAAGCCAGTACATATCCGGTCCCGTCTGAAGTTTGCTAGAGAGCATTTGAATGTTCCAGAAGAGTATTGGGAGAATGTCATATGGTCAGATGAAACAAAAGTAGAACTGTCTGGTAGAAACACAACATGTCGTGTTTGGAGGAGAGTGAATGCTGAATTGCATCCAAAGAACACCATACCTACTGTGAAGCATGGGGGTGGCAACATCATGCTTTGGGGCTGTTTCTCTGCAAAGGGATGAGGATGACTGATCCATGTACATGAAAGAATGAATGGGGCCATGTATCATGAGATTTGGAGTGCAAACCTCTTTCCATCAGCAAGGACATTGAAGATGAAACGTGGATGGGTCTTTCAGCATGACAATGATCCCAAGCACACCGCCAGGGCAACAAAGGAGTGGCTTCGTAAGAAGCATTTCAAGGTCCTGGAGTGGCCTAGCCCGTCTCCAGATCTAAACCCCATAGAAAACCTTTGGAGGGAGTTGAAAGTCCATGTTGCCCAGCGACAGCCCCAAAACATCACTGCTCTAGAGGAGATCTAGAAATAGTAAAAAGCGTCAAAATTGCAGATTCACAGTTTTTTTGTTGCTTTATTTTCTAAAAAAATAAATAAAAAGTGATCAAAAAGTCATACACACCCCATAATGGTATCAATGACAAGTTCAGATCGCCCCACAAAAAATGAGTCCCCATACAGCTCCGTAGACATAAATACCAAAAAGTTATAGCGGTCAAAATATGGCGACGAAAAAAAAAATCCAACTTTATAATTATTTTATCACTATCAAAACGCAAGAAAAACTATACATATTATATATACTGACCTGTAGAATGAAAGTAACTGGTCAGTTTTAATGCACATCGAATGCCGTAAATAAAAAGCCCGTAAAACTGTGGCGTAATTGCGTTTTTTTTTGCAATTTCACCCAATTTGGAATTTTTTCCTGCTTCCCACTACATCATATGCAATATTAAATGATGACGTTGGCAAGTACTACTTGTCCCGCAAAAAAGCAATCCCTCATACAGCTCTGTGAACAGAAAAATAAAAAAAAGTTATGGCTCTGTGAAGGCAGGGAGCGCAAAACGAAAACACAAAAACAAAAAAACCTCTGGGAGTGAAAGGGTTAAGGCATATAGTTCACTATGAAAGTGTCCTGTGATATATGGCAAAGCATTAGCAGAATATCTTTTATGGAGGCTTATCAGGCTTTGATATTGATTATCAATCGTTAGATTGATCAATATAAGATTGGTTGCGATCTGTCACCTGGCACTGCCACTGATCTGATACTGACGGTTTATCCTAAGATAAGCTATATCAATATCAATGTCCCAGAAAATTGCTTTTAGTGCTGCAAGTTGCAAGGTTGGGCTTGAGTGAATCGGACTTGTTTTCCAACAAATCCCATAATTGTTTCTTTTATTGAGATCTGGGGCATTTGCAGTCCAAGTTAACTCCCTTAACTTTTTCTAATGTTTCTCAAACCATTATTGCACAATTTTTTCAGTATGACATTTTCCAGCTGAAATAGATGCCATTGTCATAGAGTACATGGTCTGCAACAACTTTTACGAAGAAGACCCATTAAAAGAAAACTGTTACCTCTGGGCAGCATCAACTGGTGATGGATAACTTAGAAAAATTCTGGGTCACTTACTCGAACTAACCCAACCATTTTGCTATAATCTGTATTGAAAAGTGCCAGTGCTAGAGCTATTCAATATACAGTGCACATCATTGAGTCCTCATATTCATGAGTCCTCATATTAATTATTCAGCTGAAATAGACACCATTTTCACGAAAGAGTATACCTGATCCACAACAAAGTTTAGGTAGATGGTGCACATCCACAGGAATGCCAGGTCCAAAGGATTCCCAGTGGAACATTAGCTACAGCATCACACTGGCTCTGCCAGGAATCTGTCAGTTATGGGCTAAGCTGCCCTAAGAAACACTGCCCTAAGCAAAATGTTGGGTAATTTTCTTGAATTAAGGCAGCAAATTTGCTAAAATCTATATTGAACTGCTCTAGTACTGAAGCTGTCTAATACACAAAGCCCATTGATGAGTCCTCATATTCATATGGTCCTGGCTTTCTCTGCCTCTCCCTTTGGTATGGGGATTGGAAGAGAGGGGAACTTATAAGGATATGTATATGCTAAGTATTGAACAGCTCTAGTACTGGAACTGAACAAAGATTTTATAAAAACAGCTGGGTTAGCAAAGTAAGTGATCCAGTATTTTGCTAAGGCTATCTTTCAACAGCTTATAGTGGTAATAGTTAGGATAGCATAGAACTGACAAATTCACTTTACCAACTTCCGACTGCAGCCATTTTCCATATTTTTGTTTTTTAGTCCCTACCTTTACATACTGTAGCCATAACCTTTTTTTAAATATTTCCATTTCATATAACATTCATAACATTATAAGGACATGCATTTTTGTATAAGTTACATTTTGTAAGGGAGTGATTTTAAAAATTTATTTTTTAGTACATTTCTAAAAGAAAAAATTAAATCTTTATTTGTAGCCTTCCTATAGGACTTGAACATGCAATTGTTAAAACTTTTCAGGCATAGAGTGTAATAAAAAATGAGCAAAGTTCTTAAAAATTCCATTTGGTCAATTCGCCAAAGTCCCTCAAGAAATGTGATCTGTTCCGAACACAGTTGTCACAAATGACCATAAATATGGTATATCTAGGCCATTCTGCCTAATCATATGCATCCCACGTATGGCCTAATCTCCCTGTGAAGGCTTGATGCTTAAACTGCAGGGGCAGTGCAGGGAGAGGGTATCTCCATGTGCATTACATTCTAGTGCACCCATCACATTCATAGATGATCCGTTATGTGGGTAAAGTGCCATCAGCATTACAGCCAGTTGTAATTTATCAACGTTTACATTACTATGCAGGGCACCAAGATTAATAGCTAATCCCTTCTGTTAGCTGTGGAATTAATGTGTGTCAGTATTACAGGTCAATAAAAGTATAAGGTCTAATTTAATGCCATGGACTTAACTGTGCAATGCCCCAGGATTCAAGTGGTTACCCCATAACAGAGTGGGGATGGTGGGAGCATCAGTAGGAACAGCAGCAATAGTGGCCCCATAACAGAGTGGAGCAGTGGCAGCAGCAGTAGCAGTGACAGTAACTGTGACAATAGAGGCCCCATGACAGAGTGAGGATCATGGCGGCAGCAGTGGCAGTAACTGTGACAATAGTGGCCCCATAAAAGAGTGGGAAGGAGAGGCAGCGGTAGTGGCAGTAAGGGGTGTTAACATCCCTGTTTGTATTTCTATTCTTCTGATCCATCAGAAGAACATAAAACAAACAAACAAAAAAAAAACAAAAAAAAATACTTTATTTTGAGCACTCATAAAGCCTCTTTCAGACAGTCAGTATTTTGGTAGTGTTTTACATTAGTATTTGATCAGAATTTGTAAGACAAAAACAGGAGTGGGTCCAAAACAGATAAAATGTAATAGAATGATTTGCATCTGATTGACATCATTGTTCTTCCCAGGCATTAGACAGAACATAAATACCATATTGAGGTCCAGAAAGTCATCTGCTACATCTGTTTTTGGCAGCGGTAGGACCTTTTTACACCGCCGTTAGGACCAAGGCCTGGTCAGCCGGACGCATCCCCGGCCTCGATTTATAGTCTACTAGGGCCACCGGACTTCATCCCTATAGGACCCACCTCAAGACCTCCCGGGCCCAGAGACACACATTCTCTGGTGGACCTCACGCCCAGGGAATACTCACCGCAAGTCCCGGCCGGAAGGACATCTTCTCGGGAGGTTTCAGGCCTGGCATCTTGGGTGGCGCCGCGACTGGAGCGGTCGGTATGTCGCAGCGGAGACTTGCTCAGGCTGACTGCAGGCCACCAGACACCTCGCCTCCACTTCACCCTGGGACCACATCGTGTGGAGAAGTAGCGCCAGAGTGACAAGTGAGTCCACCCCGCTAACTAGACGGCACCCACCATCTAGCAGGAGCTGCAATCCCTCTTCCATTTTTCTCAGGCCTGCGGCCTGCACCTCATTTGCTGGAATGTCCGGTCCCCTCCTCACACTACATCAGTGAGGGCCATACACCCGTTAGAAGCCCTGCTTCAATTTTTTTGGTGTCCCCAGACACGCCAATTTACTTAAAGGAAACATTTAAAGGGCCACAGACCCAATTTTTCAGGCCACGTAAGTGACCATCACTCCACTTACTGTCCTCTGCTTGTGAACCCCTCCACAATGTATCTGCCATAAGCCTTGCGCGGAGAGCAGGGCAGCGGTTCTAGATGTGAGGAGTTATTTAGCTGATCTAAACGCTGCACTTTACTTTCCTACAACTACTACGAGGGATGGTGAAAATTGGCCCACAAAAAGTGAGTAATCCTGCAGCACGTAACCCTGGCTCTATTGACTCATTCCTTCAAAGGAACCGACAGACCACTCCAATCAAACACACCCATATGAAACATCCCATCTCTAGCAACACTCTAGCAACAAAGATTTCCCTCTCTCAGCCATTGAGATGGATAGTGAAAAGAGAG
The DNA here is from genome assembly GCA_900303285.1 of Rhinella marina. Classification (NCBI taxonomy): domain Eukaryota; kingdom Metazoa; phylum Chordata; class Amphibia; order Anura; family Bufonidae; genus Rhinella; species Rhinella marina. Next base: position 15,808 of record ONZH01012977.1, on the reverse strand, counting down.
TACTTCAGAAGACAAAAGTCTCCCTATTTCTAGATCTTTCTTAAGTAAAGCACTATCAAGAGCCCTGGAACCAGTGATGAGAGAATTGCAAGACGTGAAGTCCATTGTTAGCCGAGCAATTAGAAGTCACTCAATCTCAAATAATCTCCTACTCAGAAGCAGCAACCTCTACTTTCAGCTCCTGTCAGTTACATATGAATAAAATAGTCAACTAGATAGAGGATCAGGAAAAAAGAGCGAGACATAACAATCTTCGGATTAAGGGGATCCCGGAATCCATACCATCGGATTCGCTATGTGACACTCCGAAGAGACTCTTTGCCGCGGTTCTAGGAGACAACTATCCACTAGAGATTTCAATTGAAAGAGCGCACAGAGCCCTAAGAGCTAAACCAAGACCCTCAGACACTCCCAGAGATGTGATCTGTCGCTTATTTAATTCTAGAGTCAGAGATGACATCCTTCTCTTGGCCCGTTCCAACCCTCCGATCACAGTCGATGATTTGACAGTTACAATTTATCAGGACCTTGCGAGGGTCACGCTATCCAAAAGAAATGTCTTAAGACCTCTCACAGAAGTCCTACGACGCCGCAATATCCAGTACAGATGGCTTTTCCCCTTTGGACTTTCCTTTGCAGTGGAAGGGAAAAGATATATCCTTCGGAACCATTCGGAATTACATTAAATACTTCAAACCCTGAAGATTGACGACATTGACATTCTGGACTGGTCTCCCATCCAAGACCTCACATCGCTACCTACGATTCCCCCTCCGACACCATGGGAAGTGGTAGGCACGGAAAAGAGAACCAAGAGTCGCAGGAAACAAGTGAAGCTCACCCCACGCCACATAGACATTGATGCAACTTGATGAGCACCTTCAACATTGCGATGAGTATATTCCTGTATATTTAGAAGATGTTTTTTAGACATCTCTTGTTCTCAAACATTTTTCTTTACTACTACTGTAAGTCACCCTGCATATACAGTTATACATACCCTGGGGTTCCTAATAGGTGGCAATGTTGGTCTGGGGATACACTCAAGCTTTCAAGATCACCAATTATTATAGTCAGTTACCCTTAGTACTTGAGTTTGAAGTTCTGCCTGGGTCGATCCCCTGTACCATCCTCGGTGTTTAATTTTTAATGTTTTCTTAAGAAGATTGATACCACCTATCCCCCAGACTAAATGATAATTCCCATATGACCCCCTCCTCTCATGTCTAAACATTCTACGATAAACCATGTTTAGCGTTTAGATCTCACTCTATAACAAATATAGATCTACTTCTCAACTGCCAAGTTCACATAGAGAATTTATTGTTTATTAAAATGGCCCCTGTTCTGGCCTCCGTTCTTTATAGATTGTATATAAGAACAATGTTCTTTTACATTGCAATACTTTGCACGTTGCTTGTTGTAATTCATACAAATAACCTTCTCCAAATGTTCTCCCTCACCCCAGTCTACCATCCCCCACAAGTCCCACTCTCACTACAGGCACACAGAAATAGACCTCCTTATCTATTATCCAACTCCTCACCATCAGTCAATTCGACATATTGATAACACTATGGCGACAATAAAATTAGCTTCTTATAATGCAAGAGGCCTCAATGCCACTGTAAAGCGCAGTCATATTCTACATCACTTCAAAAAATCCCGCGTAGACATTCTTTTCCTCCAAGAGACACACTTCCTTAAACCGAAAACGCCCATCTTCCCCAGACATCACTACGCACAGTGGTTCCACTCTGACTCGGATACCAAAAACTCCAAAGGAGTTTCAATTGCTATCTCAAAACACCATGTCTTTGAGCTGTTAGATTCCTTTGCCGACACTGAGGGCCGTCTCCTGATTATCTCTGGGAAACTAAATGGTCAGCTACTCACACTGGCTAACGTCTATACACCAAATACTAAACAAGCCCCATGGATCCGCTACACCTTAACGAAAATAGAGAGCCTTTGCAAGGGAGAACTTATGATAGGAGGTGACTTCAATGTCGCACTAGACCCTCTTTTGGACACATCACAAGGTAAATCCTCCCTTTCATTCAGAACCCTAAGATACATTAAAAAAATCTCTAAACCTACTATCCATTAGGGATGGGTGGCATTTTGCACATCCTAAAGAGAGATTACACACGATAGTCTACCCCCCATAACTCATACCACAGAATCGACTATTTTTTTATACATCAATCATCCCTACACAAAATACGAGACATCAAAATCGGCACTAACACCTTCTCAGATAATTACCCGGTTGAATTATCAATACAACTGTCCAACCCAGCCACCCCCAAACCTCCGTGGAGACTGAATGAGACTTTGTTATCAGTCCCGGCAGTACACGCTAAGATTTTGAGGGCGATCAACTCATTCTTTGAAAATAATGCTACGGGAGAAGTCTCCCTACCTTTGGTCTGGGAGGCCCATAAAGCCACGATTAGAGGTGAATTCATCTCTTCTGGCTCCTTCCAGAAAAAGCAACGTAGTGAACAGATTGAACAGCTTCAAAAACTGATAGGAGATTTGGAGAAACTCCATAAGCATTCCTTAGCCACACAACACCTTCAACAACTCACTGACGCTAGTTGACAATTAAGAGATATCCTGAACAAGAATTTAGCTAAAGTCTATATGTCCGTAAAGCACTCATTCTATGCCCACGGAGATAAAGCATTCAAACTAATGAGGACCCTCATCAGGAAAAGAAAACTTAGAACACATATAACTGAATTAAAACAGCCAATGGACATCCCACCACAGACCCCTCCTTGATTGAAAAAGAATTAATACAATTCTACACCTCGCTATATCAGCTGTCATCCCCTGCAAATCCACCCTCAGACGTATCTAAGTCCTCACTCATAAAATCCTTCCCCTCCAAAATCTCCCTACCCACCATTCCTCCAGACGCATGTCGCCCTACTTAAACCTTTTTCCACAGATGAGGTCCGGTCCGCCCTGTCAAAATGCCCCGGTGGGAAAGCTCCAGGCCCGGACGGATTCCCCAGCTCATACTACAAATCCTTTGCAGCAGCATTAGTTCCACGCCTCACAGACACTTTCAATGAATACCTTTCAGGTACTCCTATTCCTAACCAGTCTCTTGAGGCATACATTACCCTCAGCCACAAAAATGGGAAAGACCCCACTTGTTGTGGCAGTTACAGACCAATATCCCTTCTTAATGTGGATCTTAAACTTTACGCGAGCTTATTAGCGTCTAGGATTAACCCGCTGCTTCCCCCACTAATAGATCCAGAACAGGTGGGATTCGTCCCGGGCCGAGAAGGGAAGGATAATACCAAGAGAGTCTTGTCTCTTTTACAGCTCTCTATAAAAAAAGAAGATGCCTCTGGTCCTCCTAAGAACCGACGCAGAGAAAGCCTTCGACAGGGTGGACTGGACGTATATAAAGGAGGCATTATTACATTTTGGCTTCCCCACCACATTCATTAACGCAATTTTTGCCATGTATGCCCAACCATCTGCCAGGTTACGCATTAACCAAACATTGTCAGCTCCCTTTCATATTAAGAACGGCACTAGGCAGGGCTGCCCATTGTCACCACTCTTGTTTATATTATCCTTGGAACCCCTTCTACAGACAATAAGAGAAAGCCAGGATATCAGAGGCTATTCCCACGGCCCCATCACACAGAACTTAGCTGCCTATGCAGACGACATCCTATTATTCATCACGAATCCCGAAAAGGCGTTCCCAGCTTTTCACTTAATCCTACAAGACTATGGTAACATATCCAACTTCAAAATTAATGATAACAAATCTGAGGCCCTCGGAATTAATATAGAACCCCTACTCAAGAAATCACTACAGGAGGACTTCCCATTCCCGTGGCCCACATAATCTATAACTTATTTAGGTCTCAAAATTAGCCCAATTTGGAAGAACCTATAGACTTTAAACTATGCCCCCATGCCCAAAATCTTCCAATCTATTATGGATTCTTGGTCTCTCGTGGATGGGGCGTAAAAATCTTATCAAATCGATATTACTGCCTAAACTACTATACTTATATTTAACACTCCCTATCCCATTTCCGGCCTCTTTTTTTCACCGCTATTAAAAGAGTCACCAACTGCTTTCTTTGGCAGGGAAAAAGGGCACGTTTAAATAATGACCTCCTTACACAACATAAGATAAGAGGCGGGATGTCACTACCAAACTGGCAGTCATTCCATGAGGCCATCCACCTCTCTAGACTAGTATATTGGTACAGACAAGACAATGCTAAACTATGAGTGGTCCTAGAAACACACCGAGCTATGTCTCCTCTACGCTCCATGATATGGCTCCATGACTACAACAGACTAACTACACATTCTAATAATGAGCTAACAAATACCACGCTTAAGATTTGGGCTGCATTCAAAGATAAATTTAGTCCCATCCCCTCTCCCCTAATGACCATTACAGATATACCGGAACTATACTCCCCTAAATACTCAGATGTTCAAGTGAGTTTGGAAGGGTTGACCACTGTGCAGCTGTCCGCTTTTGCTGACTCTGAGGATAGTTCAGATCCCCTAGATAATTCAGCACTGTATCCTCTACAGAAGTCACATGTTCGTCTACTTATCAATAAGGTGCTGAAACTTGCAGACATCAGAAGAAACCTCACAGAGTATGAGAAAATCCTCGCATCCAAACACCTCTCAAAACACCTACTTTCTACATTATATCATCTTATTCAAGTGTCCAAATCCCCCACTAATAGAACCTATATCGACCAATGGAGTAAAGACTTAAACACTACATGGTCAGAGGAAGAGATCAAACAAATTTACCTTAATTCACATGGAGTGCCCCGCTGTACGAGACTACAGGAAAACTCCTTTAAAAACTTGTCTCCAGGTGGTACCTCACCCCGATACGTCTAAAACAAATGACATGCCTGAGTTCCGACCTATGTTGGAAATGCAAACAGGCTCAGGGCACATACCTACATATGTGGTGGAACTGCTCTGTTTTACAAGCGTTCTGGACTGACGTACTGACTGAAATTAAAGCTATTTGTGCTCTATCAAATACTCCTTCCCCAGAATCAGTCCTCCTTAATATCAGACTCCATCAGAACACGCACAAACAGCAAAAACTCTTTTGCTTCCTCACTGCGGCAGCAAAATCCCTCATCCCACAGCATTGGAACCAACCCTCAGCCCCTATGAAAGCACAATGGCTTTTAAAAGTGGATCATTTTTACCACATGGAAGAACTTTCAGCAGGGGAAACCAGATCCCATCTCAAATGCCAAAAGCTGTGGGATGGCTGGATTACATATAGAAGCTCACCACTCTTTGAACCACTCTTTCTATAAACTCATGTTCACATTGGTACCTGTTCCCCCCTCACCCCTCCCTAGCCTCCTTTCCTGCACACAAGTATGTGGATCTAAGGTGTGATAAGCACCACTGTTTTACTAACTCTCCAATACACAGAGCTCGTACAAGCAGCTGTCATAAAGTGACTGATTGTTTTCTATATGTTACCTGCTTGTTACTGTTTACAATTATTATACACCCAATCTTTGTTAGATTGTTTTTACGTTGATGTTCTGCTCTTCTTTTAACAAAATACCAATAAAAAGATACTTGAAAAGAAAAAAAGAATAATTTGCATATCATCTGTATTTTGGACCCACTCTTGTTTTTGGCTTACAAAGGCTGATCAAATATTGATGTAAAACACAGACCAAACACTGACTAAAAGAACATAATATATAAAAATGAACTTGAGTTGAGTTGGTGGAGTTATTTGTGTGGTTCATTCAAATAGCCAACAACACTCCTCCCACATGGCAATAATCCAGCTGCCAGGTTTGATCCATTTAGCAAGTTCTGCCCATCTGGTTTTAACCCAAATATATTTTGAAAGCAAAATACCATTTAGATCATAGTATGGAGGGATGCACATGGGCTAAAATTTTGTTGACCTGCATCGGGACGTAGAATTTGTTTAAAATTTGTTGTAGCACATAATTACAAAATTGCCTAACAAAATGTGTTAGCTAGGAATTATGAATTTGAGTCCAGTTTCGCCAAGAGTGTGTAATAGCTATGATGAATTTGGGTCGAGTTGGTGGAGTGATTTGTGTGGTTGATTCCAATAACCAATGACATATGGCAATAATCTAGCTGCTATGTTTGATCCATCCAGCATATTCAGCCCATCAGGTTTTAACCCTAAAGCCTCATTCACATGTCCGTACTCAAATCCGTGAGCAGGTGGTCAGTGATGCATCTGTGAAGCTGTCTGTGAAGGATCTGTGTTGGGTCCGTGTGTCCGTTTTTTGCTGTCCATATTGCATCCGTGTTTCACTGACACTGAAAAGCTCAAAAATAGTTTTGAAAGCATCTCTTAATGATCAATGAAACATGGATGCAACACGGATGACATCCGAGGGATCCGTGGTTTTCACGCACTAATTGACTATAATGGGCGTGAGGGATCCAGGAACACGGATCAAGATAAGACATGCATCTGTGCTAAAAAAAAAAACAGAACCACGGGCCATGATGAAATTCTGATGTCTGAACACACATATTCAAATGAATGGGGACACGTGCTGTCCGTGTAGAACAGGTACAGCACACTTCCATGAAACACTAACATGTGAATGAGGCTTAATACAAGGTGTCATTTGAACTCAGGCATTCTGCATCAAACTTCCTGGAAGGCCAAGTGGCGTTCAGCACTAACTGTTCTGTGATGCCCTTATATGCCCGTGGTTGTACACACGTTGAACCAAAAGGACTGCAGTGTGTCTACCCTTTGCCAACAGGTACAGGTTATCCGCACAACATCGTTCGTCATAGGGACAAGGGATTGTAATACTGGAGCCGACTAATTTATTTGGTAAAAGACTAACTTATTTCTAAAAGACTAATCTATTCACTAAAAGACTAATTTTTTTGCTGCAAGACTAATGCTTTTGATAAAAGAATAATATAGATAAAAGAACAATTTTTCTGACAAACAAAAACGACTTGTGGGCAATTCTGCTGTGCGAAGAATTAATTTATTTGCATTGCCCACACGGTGTTAAATAAGACCGATCTGTATCACTAAATCACATTAACTGTTTGGCTAACAGAAGTGGTTGAATATCAATGTGGACACACCACAAACAGTAGAATGAGGCAGTTGTATCACCCCAATTTGGGAATCAGAGCCTAATAGAATTGCTTATTTAGTAATCAATGTGGACACGCCACAAACAGTCGAATGAGATAGATATATCACCCCAATTTGTGAATCAGGGCCTAATAGAATTGCTTTTTTATTAATCAATCTGTCTATCTATAACAGAACAGATTAAGTATTAATGATGCACTACTGGTGTACCAAATATACGCATCTATATGCTAGACCGCCTGTTGATGCTGAGTTTGGCACACAGTTAGTTTATGTATAACAGAACAGATTAAGTATAAATGGTGCAGCAAATTAACTAGATAAACGTGCCTATATATTAGTCCACCTGTTGACAATGAGTCTGATGCATAGTAAGTCTATGTATAACAGAATAGATTAAGAATGCAAGGTGCAACAGGTGAATAAGATGCACAGGACAATCACATTGAGTCTGCACTGTCCCTGCAGTCTCTGTATACTCTCCCTATAGTGTCTTAAAACTCTCCCTATGATCTCCCTACACTCTCACTGCACTGTCCCTATCCAATATTCTACAATTAAAAACACTATCCCTGGCGCTGTGAAATCACAGGGAATATATATCTGCTGATTGGCTGGCTGCATGGTATTATGGGTCATATCTCATAGCTTCTTACTTTCACTTTGTAACATGTGTAGATGCCATTTTAGGGGGGAAAAAATGTTACCACGAATTGCAAGGAAATTCTGATTTTTTGCAAATTGAATTTTTTTCTGAAATTGGATCTAAGTCAATTAGTTTCACTTCAATTAACTTCACACTAATTGCAATGACTTCAAATTTTGCAAATTGCTATGAGTTTATTAAGCCCTTTCATAGGAAGAGCATACTAGGAATTTTACTGTACAAACCTGGAAGCATTCCCAAAGATCCAGACTATAATTGCTACCAATTGGCTTCCATGATCTCATTGTGGTGAGGTTGCACAGTTATCAGCTGCAGTTGGCTCCCAGTTAATGACCCTGCCTATAAAAAGCTTCTCATTGTCAACACACAGTAAAACATTAGTCAAGTGCAAGACCGCCAAAGAAGAACAAGTGATTCCATGGATATTACAAACTTATAATGACAAATTAAAATGTATTCGTCATGAGCCCTGATGAAGCACACAATTATTCCATTATTAAATACAAATAACACAGAAGTATGATTGGGATGAATATCCTACACAGTCTAATAAAATCATTCAAACTTGAAGCTTCTTGGTACTTTAGAGCAATTGATCTTTTTCTCATAGCTTCAAGTAAAAAACTTTTGGAAATGAACCAATCTCAAATACCATATCAGCAATTTCATCATTACCGAGAGGATTGTTTTCCTTACTACGACTGTAACTGTTTTTTAAATGTAGGATTTTATAATTTGGTAGCTGACAGCAGCCCAGGGCCACAGATTATATACCAATTTAAAAGGAGGATTTAATGAAGAAAATATTACTTAACTTTTACCCAACGGTGTGTGAAATCAGTCATTTTACATGAAAATGTTCACCACTGCCATCTGTCATGCAGCTCCTGCAGCCTCAGACTGTACTACCAAACACATTTGGACTCAACAGAAAATTTTAAGAAAAGAGCAAAGGACAATTTTCAAATGTACATATAAATCCAGAAAGCAAAATAAGGATAGAGCAAATTCTGTTAAACAATTTGAAGCTAAAACTGTAGTTACTAATGATGTGGAAATTACAAAAATGTAATAGTGTTATAATATACAAAAGAAAGGCAAAAAACAAAACAAAAACAAAACCACTAATTAATTTATAAGGCTCAATGTTTGCTACTGTATGCCATACAGTACTATACATCATGCATAGCCCCCCTGTTAAATTGGTAGCCAATGTCTACTACTACTTCTATTAAGAAAATTATTAATTGAAGTACTTCTACTCCCTTCTTTGCCATTACCACCACTCCCCTCCTCTCCTTGCTTTGTGCGGTTGCACGGCTGCTTCTAACTGTTAATCAGCTTCTGCTATTAAAGCTGGGCTACCCTTTCATTAGATTCCTAGTTTATTAGTTTAACCAGTGCACATGTGACAAGCACCAAAATCAGAGGGTTAGCACATCATCCCGATGGTATAACTCATTAAAAACTTTAAGCTTTAGAAGCTTTGCACATAGTTAAACTAAGCTAGAGCAATTACAGTAGCTAGTGTGATAATGCACTAGGTACAACTTTAATGCTGGCTATGCCTATATTCTAATAGCTTCTGCCTGTTAATAAAATCTGATACTCAATTGCCTGCACTGACCTTAGCCTGTCTTTCATACTGACCCTTTGCTGTCTGTCTTGACCTTAGATTAGTTTCCCAGAATTGCACAAATTCTGCCTGCCCTGACCTCTGCCTGTTTATCAACTATAAGTATTGCCTGACACCTTGGTGATTTGCACCAGTGTCTCTGAAGTACTTGGGTCAGTTGCCAACTACACCGGGACAATTCCAAGAGGTACTGTAGCAGCCTGGTAGGTTCCCTGCAGAGAAGGCCAGATCCTTGTATAAGGGTTAAAGACTGAATACCAGGGGATCACCAGGATAATGCCCTCAGGACTAGACCAAAGACAGATCAGTTACAGTAATATGTACAATGGGTCCAAACCCAATGCCCATTACACCCCCTTGCAAAAAAAACAAAAACAAGAATGCAGTGTCTCACGGTATAGAAAAGCACAGCAGACTACCCTTTCCATTACAAAAAGGGTTTATAGGACTTTATGGCTGCACATTCTGAAAGCAGTCTTACTAAAGTATCTAGAATTATTAAAACATAGTAAGCGTTTGGATGAAATTATATTAGTATATTTTATTATCTCCCTTGTCTCCATCTCAGTAAAACTTTATGTGAAGCTGTAGTAAAATACAGATATACCATTATAAGAACTGGTGTCTGCTGTGTTCCATTAGGTTCTGCCTGAGACCATATAAAATTCATTGTTTGTAATTTCCTTGTGCTCAAACAGCATTTTGATTCTTCAGTATAAGGCATTGCTCGCTTATCTAAATGCCAGCAAATCAAAATTTAAATTGAAGGCCCTTTTCAGAAAATCCTTTTTTGTCAGACGGATCCTCTAAGGCAAAAAAAAAAAAAACATAGGGAGTCCTGATGCTTGGATCCTCAGTGATCTGCTGCAGTATCCTGCTACAGGAGAAACATGTGATCATTTATTAACCCTAGTATGCATGATGTTAAAAGTCTACATTTTGTAAGACACCATTGTTGATTTGTTGCTGAAAATAAAGACACTACCATAAAGTACTCGCTGTGGATTGTACTTCATCGCCAGAGGAATATCTTGTCGATATGGCTTCATAGTACCAACAACTGTAAGATCTTTTTCAAGCAAAAAATTGCCCAGTTCAACATTATTAATGTAATTGTCAATTGTTAGGTTTCTACCTATTCTAAATTGCTAAAGCAAGTGTCTTTACAATGTGAGAACCTAGATCTTTCTGCACTGCAGCGCCAACTTCTTTTCCACAGTAGATAAGCCCATTCATAGTAACATAGTAACATAGTTTATAAGGCTGAAAAAAGACATCCGTCCATCCAGTTCAGCCTGTTTTCCTACAAGTTGATCCAAGGAAGGCAAAAAACCCCTGTGAGGTAGAAGCCAATTTTCACCACTTTAAGGGAAAAATTCCTTCCCGACCCCAATCAGGCAATCAGAATAACTCCCTGGATCAACAACCCATCTCTAGCAGCTATAACCTGTAATATTGTTACCCTCCAGAAATACATCCAGGCCCCTCTTGAACTCTTTTAGTGAACTTACCATCACCACCTCCTCAGGTAGGGAGTTCCATAGTCTCACTGCTCTTACCATAAAGAATCCTCTTCTATGTTTGTGTACAACCCTTCTTTCCTCCAGACACAGAGGATGTCCCCTCGTCACAGTCACAGTCCTGGGGATAAATAGATCATGGGAGAGATCCCTGTACTGACCCCTGATATGTTTATACATAGTTATTAGATCTCCCCTCAGTTGTCTTTTTTCTAATGTAAATAACCCTAATTTTGATAATCTTTTACTGGGTACTGTAGTCCACCCGTTCCAGTTATTACTTTTGTTGCCCTCCTCTGAACCCTCTCCAGCTCTGCTATGTCTGGTTTGGCAGAATCACACATCCAGAATATTTTCAGTCCATACTGTTGGTTTACTAGGCAGATATTGAATGAACTTGCAACATCCTCTGAAGGCTACAAGTTGCCCATCCACTGTTACATTATCACTAGGATTGTAGAGCATGGTACAATTCTTGATAAAAATATTCTAATCCAAATGTAACTAATAGGTGCTAGTAATCCGTTTCCAACCTCGAAGGATGAGTTCGCTTATCATCAAATCGAAGGCTTCTCCTAATATCCTCATATCTATTCCCTGACATTGTTGCTTTGTTGTATGGATCAGAATGAGGGCCCAGAAATAATTCTCAGATAGTAACATCACAAGATTTTTGACACTCTGCCAGAAGTGTAAGTCCTATATAAGCATAAAGTTCCTCTTTTGAGATATTTTTCCATGTTTTGTATTTTCCATAAGCAATGCGTCGTCCTTCTAAGTTTGTACATAAAACCATCTCATCATGATGTCATGGCTATGTGATGTTGAGAAGGAGGAGTAATTCTCCCTTCCAAGAGAACACGGCCATGACATTATCACAGGTCTTTCTACACAGGCATGATCAACCCCCTCCCCAGCAACCTTGATTACAATAACAAAGTAACTTGAGACTAGAGATGAGCGAAGCGATTCGTCGATTCGTTGATTCGTATCGAATCTTTGGATTTTTCAGCTGCGAAGCGAATCCGAATATTAGGTGATTCACTTCGCTTTTGTACGCATCGCTACATGGTTTGTCCGCTAAATTATACACTATTCTACGTATAATTTAGTTACTCTATACGCTGTTGCGCAGACTCCTCCCTGGTAGTTACTCTACACTCTGTTGCGTACAAATTCTATTCAGCGATGCAGACTCCTCCTTGGTAGTTCCGCCCACTTCTCCTGCGTGCGAGGAAGACGTGGCAAGTCAGCAGAGTAAGATGGTGGCGAGACAGTGAGGTCCTGACTGGGGAAGCATGTTGTGGGCAGACGACCCCTATGAGGAGAAGGAACCGGAGATCTATCTCTCACAACTCAACAGGAAGTCGGATGAGGTGCCTGCTGAGGTGGTGACTCCACTGGCTGACAAGGCGGAGGCGGCAGGAGTTCCCGCTCCGCCGCGCAAGGACTACTCCTTACGCCAGAATTTGATGGTCCCTGAGGCTGTCACCCGGAACGCCCAGACCCTCTGGGAATATAAAAAGCTGGTGGAGGAGTGGGTGGGGCAAGTTTTGGAGCACCCACGGTCCGGTGACCCTAAGCTGGAGCGCCAAAGGGGAACCGTTATTTGGTTCAACGTGGAGCGGGGAGTCGGTTTAATTGGCGATGAGGAGACGGCGGAGAAATTATATGTTAACCGCTGTTCGGTTAAGTGGCTGTATCTTCCGCCCGTACGCCACAATCTCCACGCAGGGGATTACGTGGAGTATACCCCCAGGAAGAGCGTCCAAGGCCCCTTTGCTACTGGGGTGAAAATTTTAAAGCGACCACCTACTCCTGCAGCGCCCCCGGAAGACTGGAGTGAGGAGGCCCAGGCCGCAGAAGAGGCTTGTGACCTTGAGACCTTGAGATTCGAAGAGAAATCCCAAGGTCAGGATCAGCCGGAACCCCTGATTCCTGATTTGCCGCCACCGCCACCGATACCTCTGATCCTTCATGTGGGACAGATGACCACAAACACTTTCGTGTACCATGTGGTACAGTACCACTACCAACTGCCATGCCCATGGCAGTTGCAGGCCACACAGTCCGCCGCTCGTGGAAGACCGTTACCATTACCGTTACAGCCGGAGATTCTGTCACCTGGTATGCCGGCAGGAGGATCTGGCCACTACAGAATGATGGGCAGGGCCAAAGTTACCACTGCCTTTGCCAGTGTGACAGCCCAGTCACCAAGAAGACCATCCTTGAGAGGTCGGCGGGGGTCTGCTTGCGCAGCCAGGGCCACTTTCATGATGAGGCAAGAGCGCCCTCTCATGTCCTTTAGCTCCAGCAGCAGTGAGGAGGACCCCGCGTTTGTCCTCACCCAGATGGCCATGGATTGTTAGGACTCCCCCCATCAAAAAAAAGATTTTTTATCCAAGTTGCGCATACGTGTGCCTCATCCCTTTTTTCCCCCTTTTCAGGTTATTTGGGGAGCCCCTCGAAAGAGGGTTTTTTAAAGGGAATATTTGCTGCTATTTTTTTACTCATTTGGATTACAAATTGCGACTGAGTTTGGGACTCTGCTCCAGTTCTATGACAAGCGTCAGAAGAAAAGAGACTTAAACATGTCCGTGAGCATACTAGGTAGGTGATATTTAAAATGTTTATATTATACTTATAATAATGTATTTGCACTATTTACCATATATGTGTCTCGAATATTCGGTCTGCCTCTGAGGAGTTCACGCCGCGGCCTCTCCTCGTACGTGCCTGCGTATTACGTAATCGCTTAGACAATAGTATGCTGAGAATCGTAAGCTATTTGTACGCTCATGCGTACCTCTTCTAAGAAGTTGAGTACATTTTGTAAATGAACGATCGTTATTAGAGAGCGAATGTTCGCTAATAGCACATAATAAAGTATATTTTGTACGCAAATACAACGAATCTATTCGTCGAATACACAAATTTTAGGAAAAGTTCGGCGAATGTTCGGCGAATAATTTTTTCAATGATTCACTCATCTCTACTTGTGACACATAAACGATGAGTATATGATAAACATAATATGGTCCTAAAAGGCCTGTGTTATGTAAATATGTGGTTTTCCAAAAAAACATTGTTGTATCAAAATGTCTATCACACAAAACTTTATAAACAACTGGAAATTACCCTCAACTACAAACTTGAGGAATACCTAGAGTTTCAAAATTCTAACTAAAGTAATCTTGCAGAAAATAGCAAACAAGTAAGCTAGCAAGCCTAAAAGGCCTGGGTTATGCATACTAGAGTTAAGACCAGCGTTTTAGGCGCCCCCCCTAATTTCCTTTTGAGCTAGCAGTGGTTGCAGAGAAGTTATGTAGAGGCGCCGGCCTCTACTTAACTTAGGTGCATCCTCCACCTGTCTAAATGTACTTCAGCTCCCTTGCTATAACACAAGGAGTTAATCATAAAAACATACCCATTAAATTGTCCTGTGTGCAAAAGGCAAGTAATTGCTAAATACTAATAAAGTGCAAGTGCCCGGATATTTTAACTTAATACTTACAATAAATCAAAGATAAACTCCTCCAAAAAACAACAAAATATACACAAGCAGTTAAGAGATCATAAGTACCTTGGTTACTGCATACCCATCAGAACGCAGTACAGTCAGGAGAAGGGGGTGTGTGGTTTTCCTGAGTGTACTACGTTCTGATGGGTATGTAGTTACCAAGTTACTTATGATTAGAGATGAGCGAGCATACTCGTCCGAGCTTGGTGCTCGTTCGAGTATTATGGTACTCGTAAGTGCTCGCTGCTCGGATGAGTATCTCGCTGTCACGCTCTGGTGGGGGGGGGGGAAGCCACACCGAGCGTATGAGGGATGGGAACAGACAAAACCAGGGAACCGGTCACCTCCTGCAGGGGACCCTGAGACTAGGCCCTGGCTGACTACCAGTATGAACAAGCCTACACAGGAACCTAATCTAAATGCACCCTAGAAAACCCTGCAGTCTAGTGACACAAGAGAGTAAACCCGTTCCTCCAAGCGTAAGGAGGAACAGGAGACTCCAAAAGGAAAACAACAAAAGGAACAGAAGAACTTAAGCAGATAACTCAGCAACTGGATCTCAGCCGAGATCCACACCACTCTCAACCAGGTAAGCAGAAGATATAAACCGCAAGGGATACTGGGAGAGGAAGGGGTAAATAGGAGAAAGCTAATTGCCAAGCGGCAACAGCTGAGGGGAAGGGGTGTGGTGAACAGCACCCAAACAAAGGGAATAGCCTGTCAAATATGTCACTTAGAAAGCCGCGCAGAACGTCTGATTCCAGACGCAAGCCTACTTGTGACACTCGCCATGCTCGAGGAAATGGCAACTTCCGCATTGTGCATTTTTGGCGCCTATAAACTCAGCCAATCACAAGCCAGGAGACTCTACGGTACACCCAGCATCACGTGGGGCCCTTACATGTCGATAGCAGGGGTTGGCTGGCCTGATAAGATGACCCTGGAATATACTAGTGACTGTCCGCGGTGCTCGGCTCAGATGCTGTCTGGATGTCGTTAGGGATAGAGCTGCTGCGTTTCAGGGAGAGTGTTAGGGCCTGCATTTAGTTCTTTGTTAGGCAGGAGTGATCTCACAAGAACCCAACAGCCCTTCTAAGGGCTACAAGAAATTTTTTTTTTGTCTCCTGGCTTGGCTGGCTGGCACTAGTAGTGCAGCTATCGCCATATATAACCATTTTTTTTATTGTTATATCTCAGTGATACAAATCCATTTCATACAGCAGTGTGGAACCATTCTGTGTGTCAAGTTCAGCTGTCCACTCACTACAATCCGTATTTTCTGTCCAGGTGACAA
>ONZH01012976.1:0-33813 GCA_900303285.1 Rhinella marina | reverse complement strand
TCATGGAGAGTGCCAAATCGACATGAGGAGTCTTATAGGCCAGGCAATACTCCTCTGGAATACTGGGAAGAGGGTATGCAAATCAGCTTTTTGCAAGCTCTGTCTCTGATGTCACCAGATCAACTGAAACACATTTGCAGGGAGGAATAGTCCAAAATTCCTCTTTAACTTTCTGCAAATCTTAGGGTACTTTCACACCTGCGTCAGGGGACTCCGGTAGGCTGTTCACCCACCGGATCCATGCTGCCGCAGGTGCACGTGTATAGCCGGAACTACGCTCCGGCCTCATTCACTGTAATGGGGTGGGCCACGGATCTGGCCGCAGCATGGCAAACCCTGCCGAGAGGCGGCCGGAACAAAAGTACAACATGTTTCCTGCACCTAAGGCTAGTTTCACACGCAGGGGTGAAACTAGCCTTAGTTGCAGGAAACATTTGTTGGGGAGATGCTACAGAGGGATCTACAGGTAAATTTAAGTACACTTTTCCTCCCTACACTGTGCATATGTATTTATTGTGCTCAATCAAAGACATGCAGAAATCCAGACATGCAAAGACATGCAAAAAATGCAGAAATCCAGACAATTCCAAAGGGTTCTTTTACTTTTTCTTTTCAATTTTATATTAGAATATATTCACATGGAGCAGTAATAGTGTAGTACAGAGCCAGGGGCGTGACTACCATAGTGGCAGACCATGCGACTGCTATGAGGCCTAGGGCAAGAGGGGGCCCAGTCTTAGTTGGGATCATCCCTTCTTCTACTGGGGATGAAAACTTGGTCAGGACTCTACCCTCTAAAGGAACAACTTTTAGCAAATGCAGTGGAAAAATTGACCAAGGGTCAAGGAAAAGAGTTTAGGCAGAAACCCTTCTGTCCTGTGTGGGGGGCTGGTTTGATACTTGGTATGGGGCGCTTACTTCTCTATGTACGCCACTGTACAGAGCTGCACCATTACTACACAATACTTCATGTAAATAGTTGCAGTGTTTCCTGTAGTTTTACAGTAGTTGTCTCAGAAATGTGTTTTTTTCACGGATCACAATGGCAGTAGTGGTGTGGCAAGACCTGCATGGCTCTCTGTAATGTGGGAATGGCATGCTTCTCCGCCATGCTATTGCTAATTTGTGTGAGCGTACCCTGGGTAAAATACATGAAGTATTGCCGATTTGTTGGTATAATAAATAGGAAATAAAAGATAAATGTCCAGCTTCAGCTATATGACATTGTACATTTAGGGGAACCTATTTCTTTTGATAGTGTTAGAGGTAACAATGGAATCCACTTTAGTAAATATTGTACATACCTGCAATAAAATATCTATAAATTTCCAAACATTACGTAACAGTAGGGATTTCATTTGGAACTGTACTTACAAACAGCACATTGCAAAATAAATAAACAGTAGATAAAGATTATAAATGGCATAGCTTGTAGTCATACAATTTATAGTTATTTACGGCTGTTTTACTAAAGCTGACTCCATAAACTCTGGAGCTGCCAGGCAGCTTTATTAGTCAATGGGGATTTTCGACAAGTGCTCTGTAATATACCTATTCAGAAAATGGTTTCTAGTGCAAAGAAAAGTTTCCTATATTGTGGGCAAAAAGAACTGACATGTTTTCTATTTCTACCACTCCTTCTTATATGGGAAGATGTGAACACGCATCATTTCCTCTGAGAATTTATATTTTTATCTAAGGTTGTTAAAATTATGCTTGGCTGGACCAAATGATCCACCAAACACATACCCAAAATGTATGGGACCGAAGAGCTATACAGCTAGCTGTATGTGTCTGTCATTGACACCCAGTAGTATTCAATTTTTATGCACATGGCCAAATATATGCCAAAAGGACACGATTTTGGCATATATTTGTATAAAGTTAACATATAGGCTTGATTATATTGTATGAGAGACATTGATTATACCCTGGCAAGGTCAACTACATTGTATATCAAATTAATAAAACCTTATGTATCATAATCACTAGAGATGAGTGAGTAGTGTTCGATCGAGCTGGTATTCGATCGAATACTACGATATTCGGCGTGCTCGATTTCTTTCGAGTATAACGGCGATGGCGCACTTAGAATTCGTTTCCCCTCCCACCTTCCCTGGCGCTCTTTTTCCACCAATCACCATGCAGGGGGGGTATGACAGGCACGCTGAGCACGCTGGCAGCGCGAAAACGGCGTCTACATGCATTGGCTGGAAAAACCATGTGACCTCGAATATTAAAAACTCAGCTCTTCCTGCTCGTTCGCATATGCTGCGTGAACTTAGTCAGGGACAGAGGCTGGAGAAGGGAGAGACAGGTTTTAGCTGTTGGACAGGCAGGGAGCGTGATTAAAAGCCCTTATCAGGGCTACTATAGTGCAGTAACAGTGATAGCTTTACTACAAGATACACTTTACAGAGAACGGCTGCCGTATTCAGGGATAGCTGCTGGAGTAGGGACAGAGAGAGGCATTAGTGGTGTATTAGGTGCTCTGCTACATACCAAACTATATTTGGCACTACTGCTGTGTACCTTGAAATATACAATATATAGGCCTTTCAATTGGCAACTGTACTGTGCGTTCTCTTGCAAAGTAATTTCTCAAACCTGGTGTTCATACACACCGTCTGATCACTTAGTACACGGCTGTGTACCTTGAAATATACAATATATAGGCCTTATAATTGCAACTGTACTGTGCGTTCTCTTGCAAAGTAATTTCTCATACCTGGTGTTCATACACACCGTCTGATCACTTAGTACACGGCTGTGTACCTTGAAATATACAATATATAGGCCTTATAATTGGCAACTGTACTGTGCGTTCTCTTGCAAAGTAATTTCTCATACCTGGTGTTCATACACACCGTCTGATCACTTAGTACACGGCTGTGTACCTTGAAATATACAATATATAGGCCTTATAATTGGCAACTGTACTGTGCGTTCTCTTGCAAAAGTAATTTCTCATACCTGGTGTTCATACACACCGTCTGATCACTTAGTACACGGCTGTGTACCTTGAAATATACAATATATAGGCCTTATAATTGCCAACTGTACTGTGCGTTCTCTTGCAAAGTAATTTCTCAAACCTGGTGTTCATACACACCGTCTGATCACTTAGTACACGGCTGTGTACCTTGAAATATACAATATATAGGCCTTATAATTGGCAACTGTACTGTGCGTTCTCTTGCAAAGTAATTTCTCATACCTGGTGTTCATACACACCGTCTGATCACTTAGTACACGGCTGTGTACCTTGAAATATACAATATATAGGCCTTATAATTGGCAACTGTACTGTGCGTTCTCTTGCAAAGTAATTTCTCATACCTGGTGTTCATACACACCGTCTGATCACTTAGTACACGGCTGTGTACCTTGAAATATACAATATATAGGCCTTATAATTGGCAACTGTACTGTGCGTTCTCTTGCAAAGTAATTTCTCATACCTGGTGTTCATACACACCGTCTGATCACTTAGTACACGGCTGTGTACCTTGAAATATACAATATATAGGCCTTATAATTGGCAACTGTACTGTGCGTTCTCTTGCAAAGTAATTTCTCATACCTGGTGTTCATACACACCGTCTGATCACTTAGTACACGGCTGTGTACCTTGAAATATACAATATATAGGCCTTACAATTGGCAACTGTACTGTGCGTTCTCTTGCAAAGTAATTTCTCATACCTGGTGTTCATACACACCGTCTGATCACTTAGTACACGGCTGTGTACCTTGAAATATACAATATATAGGCCTTATAATTGCCAACTGTACTGTGCGTTCTCTTGCAAAGTAATTTCTCATACCTGGTGTTCATACACACCGTCTGATCACTTAGTACACGGCTGTGTACCTTGAAATATACAATATATAGGCCTTACAATTGGCAACTGTACTGTGCGTTCTCTTGGCAAAGTAATTTCTCATACCTGGTGTTCATACACACCGTCTGATCACTTAGTACACGGCTGTGTACCTTGAAATATACAATATATAGGCCTTATAATTGCAACTGTACTGTGCGTTCTCTTGCAAAGTAATTTCTCATACCTGGTGTTCATACACACCGTCTGATCACTTAGTACACGGCTGTGTACCTTGAAATATACAATATATAGGCCTTATAATTGCCAACTGTACTGTGCGTTCTCTTGCAAAGTAATTTCTCATACCTGGTGTTCATACACACCGTCTGATCACTTAGTACACGGCTGTGTACCTTGAAATATACAATATATAGGCCTTATAATTGGCAACTGTACTGTGCGTTCTCTTGCAAAGTAATTTCTCATACCTGGTGTTCATACACACCGTCTGATCACTTAGTACACGGCTGTGTACCTTGAAATATACAATATATAGGCCTTTCAATTGGCAACTGTACTGTGCGTTCTCTTGCAAAGTAATTTCACGGCTGTGAAGGCAAAATATTGTAACCAAAAAAAAATAAAATGCGGGCGGGGGGCTAGCGGAATAGGACGTGGACGAGGACGGGGCGCGGAAATGCTGTTGGGGGCCTTGTTGAAGCCAGTGGGGATACAATGCGTGCTGGTGAGGGTCAGCCAGGATCCCGCTCATCCAGAATCCCTGCCTTTATGGGACAGTTAAGCAGGGGGCGGGTTACACCGCTGTTGAGGCCTGAGCAGGTTGAACAGGTGGTGCAATGGATAGCCGATAGCGCTTCCACACAGTTGTCCACCAGCCAGTCATCCACACAGTCTCACTCTGACCCTCCTTCCTCCACACCTGGCCAACAGAGTCATCCCACCATTGACCCCTCCCAGGAGCTCTTTTCGGGTCCTTTTTCAGATGTGCCGGAAGAATCCCAGGAGCTAGCAGAGGAATTTGTTTGTAGTGATGCCCAAACACTTGAGTTTTCGCCATCTCCTGCTGATGTGGACCCTGAGCCAGCATCTGTTATCATGAGCGATGATGATGATGAGACGCAGTTGCCATCAAGGGAGGCTGTTGGAATGTCCAGTGGGCAGCAGGAGGAGCAGAGTGAGGAAGTGGAAGAGGAGGTGGTGGATGACGAAATGACCGACCCCACTTGGCCAGGGGTGATGTCCAGCGAGGAAAGTAGTGGAGAGGTGGTGGTCTGCGCAGCACCGAAAAAGGCAGCAAGAGGCAGAGGGATGTCCAGAGGCAGAGGGATGTCCACAGGCAGAGGGATGTCCAGCAGGCAGAGGACAGTCCAGACAGAGAAGTGAGGCCACAGCCAGCAGGGCCGAAGCTGTTCCCGGCAGCGGGCAGTCGCGCGAAGCTCCCCCATCGAGGCCTCGTACTTCTGTGGTGTGGAGATTTTTTAATGTTTGTGCGGATGACAAACTGAGCGCGGTTTGCACACTCTGCCACTCAAAACTGAGTAGGGGCTCTGAGAAGAGCAATCTGACCACCTCAGGCATGCGGCGTCACTTGGAAGTCAAGCACTGGGCTGAGTGGGAGAGAGCAAACGCAATACAACCTGCGCCCGGTCTTGCTGCCACTGCCTCTTCCCCTGTGTTGTGTGCTGCCACTGCGGTCCAGACCTCCAGCCAGGACACCTCCACATCTGCCTCTGCCTCGGCTACTTTGGGGCCTTCTCCTTCAGCCTCCCCTTCCCCCGCCTCTTCGCCTGCACCTTCACACTCCTCGTCCCAACAACTGTCCATCTCGCAGGCGTTCGACCGCAGGCGGAAGTACGCCTCGAGTCACCCCCAAGCCCAAGCCTTAAACTGCCACATCTCCAAACTGCTGGCCCTGGAGATGTTGCCGTTTAGGCTTGTGGAGACGCAGGCCTTCCGCGACCTGATGGCGGCTGCCGCACCTCGCTATTCCGTCCCCAGCCGCCACTACTTTTCCCGGAGTGCCGTCCCCGCCCTGCACCAGCACGTGTCGCGTAACATCAGGCGGGCCCTGAGGTACGCAGTCAGCGCAAAGGTCCACTTGACCACCGACTCGTGGACAAGCGCTTGCGGCCAGGGACGATACATCTCTTTGACGGCACACTGGGTGAATGTAGTGGAAGCGGGGACGGGGTCGCAAACAGAGACGGCCTACCTACCACCCCCGCCCAAGATTGCCAGCATGGGTTCTGATAAACCCCCCTCCTCCTCCTCCTCCTCCTCCTCTGCCTTAACATCGCCCTCAGCCGCTAGCTGGAAGCGTTGCAGCACTGGCGCGGGGAGACGTCAGCAGGCGGTGCTTAAGCTCATCAGCTTGGGCGACAGGAAGCACAGCGCCCCAGAGGTGAGGGACGCCATATTGCAGCAGACGGAGATGTGGCTGTCGCCGCTGCAGCTAGGACCAGGCATGGTCGTGTGCGATAACGGCCGTAACCTGGTGGCGGCTCTGGAGCTTGCCGAACTCAATCACGTACCATGCCTGGCCCACGTTTTTAATCTGGTAGTCCAAAAATTTCTAAAGACTTACCCCAACCTGGCAGAGCTACTGGTGAAAGTGCGGCGCTTGTGCGCTCACTTTCGGAAGTCAACTGTAGCTGCTGCTAGCTTAAAAAAACTCCAGCAACGCCTCCATTTGCCTGAACATCGGCTGTTGTGCGACCTGCCGACTCGCTGGAATTCCACCTATTCCATGTTGGCCAGGGTGTGTGAGCAGCAGAGAGCATTGATGGAGTACCAGATTATGAATCCACGCGTGCCTCCAACTCAGCTCCCTCAGTTTGCCAACCACGAGTGGCCATGGATGGCAGACATATGCGATGTACTGCGTATCTTTGAGGAGTCCACCAAGAAGGTCAGCAGCGAGGACGCTATAGTGAGCGTAACCATCCCGCTCCTATGCGTCCTTAAAGAATCCCTCATCGCAATAAGGGAGAACGCATTGCACGCAGAGGAGACGGGGGTAGGAGGAGACGCAACGGAGCTACACAGTCAGACCACACTTTTGTCTGCTTCACGGTGGCAGTTGCAGGAGGATGAGGATGAGGAGGAGGAGGACGACGTGGAGGTGGCTGTGGAAGAGGAGGAGGATGCTGGCGGCGAGGGTAGCAGTCAGGCTGTGTGCGTCCCATTGGTTCAGCGCGGATGGGGCGGAGAGGAGGCGGAAGAGGAAGAGGAGGAAATGGCAAGTGATCCTTCTGGAGGGGGCAGTGAGGTCATGCCTATTCAGAGTCTGGCACACATGGCTGACTTCATGCTGGGCTGCTTTTCCCGGGACACACGTGTTGTCCGGATAGTGGAGAACAAACTGTACTGGGTCTTCGCACTCCTGGACCCCCGGTATAAAGATAACGTCTCCTCTTTTATTCCGGTAGAGGAGAGGACAAATCGATTGCTGGAATACCAGAGGGAACTCGTGCAGAACATGATGGAGATTTTCCCACCCACCATCGCTGGCGGCAGAGAGGAGAGGGTCTCCCAGAGTCCCACAACATCTATCAGGCCCACAGCCACCAGGGGAACACTCTCCAAGGTGTGGGACACGTTCATGGCACCCCCTCGTGCAACTTCCATCACTGCGGGGCCCGCTATCAGCAGGAGGGACAAGTATCGGCGGATGTTGCGGGAGTACCTGGCAGACCGTAACCCTGTCCTCCCCGATCCCTCGGCGTCCTACACTTACTGGGTCTCCAAGTTGGACACGTGGCTGGAACTGTCCCTGTACGCCTTGGAGGTGCTTGCCTGCCCTGCCGCCAGCGTGCTATCAGAAAGGGTGTTCAGCGCAGCCGGGGGCATTATAACCGATAAGCGCAGCCGCCTGTCAACCGACAGTGCCGACAGGCTGACGCTAATCAAAATGAACAGCAAGTGGATTGACCCGGACTTTGCTTCTCCAACAGTGGAAAGCAGCCAAAAGTGAAGTGCCATCTGTATGAAGTGCCATTTCCTCCTCCACCTCCTCCTCCTCCTCCTTAACCGCCGTAGAATTGCTCCGTAAAATAAGAAAATTTATATATTTATGGCTCACCTCTGGGCCTCACAATAATAGGCTCTTGGGCCTCCACTTTCAGGTCTCACCTCTTGGGCCTCCACAAAATGTTTTAACAGGTCTCACCTTGGGGCCTCACACAAAATGTTTAACAGGTCTCACCTCTTGGGCCTCCACAAATGTTTTTAAGGTCTCACCTCTTGGGCCTCCACATAATTTTTAAAGGTCTCACCTCTTGGGCCTCCACACAATGTTTAAGAGGTTCTCCACAAAAAGAGGTCTCCTCTTGGGCCTCCACAAAATGTTTAAGAGGTCTCACCTCTTGGGCCTCCACATAATTTTTAACAGGTCTCACCTCTTGGGCCTCCACAAATTTTTAACAGGTCTCACCTCTTTGGGCCTCCACATAATTTTTAATACGTCTCACCTCTTGGGCCTCCACATAAATTTTTAAGAGGTCTCACCTCTTGGGCCTCCACATAATTTTTAACAGGTCTCACCTCTTGGGCCTCCACTAATTTTTAATACCTCTTGGGCCTCACAAAATGTTTAAGAGGTCTGGGCCTCCACATAATTTTTAAACAGGTCTCACCTCTTGGGCCTCCACAAAACCTCTACAGGCCTCACAAAATTTTAGGTCTCACTCTTGGGGCCACTAATTTTTAAGAGGTCTCACCTCTTGGGCTCCACAAAATTTTATCAAGGTCTCACCTCTTGGGCCTCCACATAATTTTATCAAAGGTCTCACCTCTTTCCACAAAATTTTTAAACCTCTTGGGTCTCACCTCTTGGCCTCCACAAAATTTTTCAAGGTCTCACCTCTTGGGCCTCCACAAAATTTTATCAAGGTCTCACCTCTTGGGCCTCCACAAAATTTTATCAAGGTCTCACCTCACTTGGGCCTCACAAAATTTTTAAACAGGTCTCACCTCTTGGGCCTCCACAAAATTTTATCAAGGTCTCACCTCTTGGGCCTCCACAAATTTTATCAAGGTCTCACCTCTTGGCCCTCCACAAAATTTTATCAAGGTCTCACCTCTTGGGCCTCCACAAAATTTTTAACAGGTCTCACCTCTTGGGCCTCCACAAAATTTTATCAAGGTCTCACCTCTTGGGCCTCCACAAAATTTTTAACAGGTCTCACCTCTTGGGCCTCCACAAAATTTTAACAAGGTCTCACCTCTTGGGCCTCCACAAAATTTTCCATGAGCCTCTGGCCAGCCCACGGCCTCTTCCTGCCTTTTGCGCTCCTACGCATCCCTCAACATCCCCACTGCTTTACCTGCTAGACATGACACTGGGCCAGGTCGGGTCACTGACATCTCAAGCGCCAACAATTTGGGCATTTTAAGGCTTCTGCATGTGTTTGAGTTGTTTTTACATTTTAAAGAAGACATGTCTGACCACATCTCACACACACACACAATGACAATTAGGGGTGGGGTCTATTTGCTTTCCCCTTTGCCTATGCCATCTGTGGTTGTCATAGGCAACGTGATTTTAAGGGGTGCAGAATTTCATCTTCTTTTTTGTCTAGTTTGGCTTGGGGTCCATGGCAATGTAGAGGAAAGAAGGTTTCCTTGTATGGTCTCACTTTACAGAGAGGTTATATTGTCTTTGGAGTGTATTGTTGAGAGGCTGTGATAGTGGCGTAATAGTGCGACTTGGGCGCGTTATATGCACCCAGACATGCTTCCCCTGCTGTCCCAGTTGCATTCCAGCAGTGTTGGCATCCTTTTCTGAGGTTTCAGGGTGGACTTGGTGACCTCCAAGTGGTCGAATTGAGATTTCCAAGTGGCGAGCATTTTTTTCCCATAGACTATAATGGGATTCGATAGTCGGTCGAATAGTCGAATTTCGAGGTCTATTCGAATCGAATTTCGAACTTTCGAATATTTCACTACTCGCTCATCTCTAATAATCACTACTTTGGATGTTTTCTGCTACTACAAGCTCCAAAAGCGGTGGCAACAGAAGTTGTCCTTTCCTTCTATTCAAATACTACAAGCTGAAAGGCTATATCTCAGTGTGTATACTGCACACAGTGTGAAACCAGCCTTATATGATTATTTCATTTTATTTCATTTCCCATCGCTTCTATAGAACCAACATATTCCTCAGTATTTTATAATGATTGTCACCATTTACATCCATCCCATTTCTCAATGGGCCACCAGATCTAATTTTCCTATCTCAGACTCTCTCACTAGGGCTAATTTCATATAAAACCATTCTATGCTATGTTTTTGGAGAGTGGGTAAAAACGAAAGTGTCCAGAGAATACAGAAGCAGATAAGTGGAGAACATAAAAACTTCATGCAGATGTCTGTGAAGGTTCTCATTCTGCCAGGTCGTGGTATATCAGTAGTAATAAGTCAGGGCAACTGAATTTCTTGTATTGCATCTTTCATTAGTTGTATTTCACTAGTCATCCAACTTCTAAACAATGAGCCACCATGCACAGTACAATATATATACAGTATATGGAACAAAAAGTATTTGGACACATTTACAAGAGCATATATGACATTCCATTATAAATACATAAGTATTATTATGAAGTTACCTTAGTCTCCAATTTGCAACTATAACAACCTCCACTCTTCTGGGAGTGTTTCCCACAAGATTTTGGAGTGTGTCAGAGGGATTTTTTTACTCATTCATCCAGAAGAGCATACTGGTGTTGGATGAGAGAACCTGGCTCTCAATCTCTGTTCTAGTTTATGCCAAAAATGTTCAATGGTGTTGAGGTCAGGGACCTGTGTAGACCAGTCAAGTACTTCCTAACCAAACTCACCTAAACATGCCTTTATGGACCTTGTTCTGTGTACTGTATACAGCAGGGGTGCACAACCTTTCTTGGTCTGAGGGCCGCATTGTTGCATTGTTCTATTTCAAGGGGCCGCAAATAAAAAAAATTTTGATTTGCGATCATTTGCATCAACCTATTACACAGGCCAATGTAAAGTGACTGGGGAGGAATGATCGCTATCACAGTAATTTCTCCTTCATTTGGTTATATTGATTATCGGTAGCACATCCCTGATTACACAGAGAGATGTGCGGCACGATTATACAGGCCAATTATCATGAATGAGCGTTTCTATGAACACTCGTTCCCAGTAATTGACCTGAATATCGTCCAGTGTAATAGGGGCTTAAAGGGATTTCCCAGTAAAAATGAATTTTTAACAAGTTCTTGTAGCATGGCCCCTGAAACCGAAGAGTTATACTTACCTGCTCCCCGCTGCTTCAGTCCTCTGCACTGCCCCCACTGCCTCCATCTTCCGGTCCCCACACTGTTTTCACCTGGCAGTGTATGGCCATGGTCACATACATCGCTCCAGTCAATGACTGGCTTCAGTGGTGATGTGGCCACAAGCAGCTTGTCACTGCTGAAGCCAGTCATTGACTGGAGCGGTGTATGTGACCATGTCCATGCACTGCCAGGTGTAAAAGTGCCGGAACTGGAAGATGGAGGCAGAGGGGACCATGATGGCTTGGAGCAGGTAAGTATGAATCTTCTGTTTCAGGGGCCATGTTGCAGGAACTTGTTAAAAGTCATTTTTACAGGAAAAGTGGCGACATCTCCTTCTGCCTCCTATTCATAAATCAGCGCTTTCCTTCACTGCAGAGGACGGCGGTCCCTAGTTATTACCAACTCCTGACAGTTACAGGTGACATGCAATAACCAGTAAGCATTTTCCCTTACTAGTGGGGAAAGCGCTTATTGGTTAGCACTTTAATAACCAGGCCTGAAGAACGGTTCAAACGGTTGTAACGGTTGTTGGGACTACCAAAATAATTTTTTTTTAAATTTTTCACTTGACACATAGGGCCTTATAAATTATTTTTTTTTGTTTTATTTGAGGGAAAATGTACAAAACTATAGTTCCTTATTCTTTAAATATGCAAACTGACACCAAAATAAATTATTATAATTAGTTCCTTATTTTGTATCGGTCGTTTTGTTATATAATATGTATAGTTTCACGTGAATGGGGAGATAATGGCGACGGTTTTGGTTGGTGTGGGTATTTTTTCTTTATTATTTTTTTTATTGTTTTTAACTTTATTTTTAATATATTTCTGCTAAAAATAATATCCCCCAAGAGGTCATAAAAAGACCTTTGGAGGGCACTGATACTTTTTGTTAACCTTTAACGTTTTCCTTTTTATTTTTTACTTTTATTTGTATTTTATTAATATTTTATTGTATTACTTTTTTTTATAATTGGTTTATTACTTATTATTTCAATGTATTTTTTCCACATAATATGTCCCCCAAGAGGTCATAAAAAGACTGTTGGGGGACAATGAACACTCTACTATTTTGCACTTTTTTTCCTTTTATTTGTATTTTATTTTTTTATTTTTAATTTTCTATTATTTTTTTTAATATATATTTTTGCCACATAATGTCCCCCCAAGGGATCATAAAAAGACTGTTAGGGGGCAGTGAACACTCTTTTATTTTGCAATTTTTCCTGTTATTTTTTTTTTCATTTGTATTTATTTATTTATTTTTTTTATAATGTTCTATTTTTTGCCACATCATATTTTATTTCTTTTTTCTTTTATTTGTGTTTTATTATATTTTTTTGTTTTCAATTTTTTTTCAATAATTTTTTAACTTATTTTTTAATATTTTTGTTCCACATAATTTGTCCCCAAGAGGTCACTGAAAGACATTTGGGGACACAGACCTTTTTTGCACTATTTCCACTCTAACTGGGGCATCCAAAGGAGCCGCGGATTGTGCACCCCTCTTGTACAGTCATGCTGGAACAGAAAATGGCCATCCCGAGACTTGTCCATCAGACTCCCAAATAGAGAGCCGTGGTTGGTCACTCCAAAGAACACATTTTCACTGCTCCAGAGTCCAACGATGGTGTATTTTACACCACTCCATCCGATGCTTGCATTGTGCTTAGTGATGTAAGACTTGTATGCAGCTGCTTGGCCATGGAAACCCATGCCATGAAGTTCCTGGAGTGCAGTTTTTGTGCTGATGTTAATGATGGAGGAGGTTTGGAACTTTGCAGTTATTGAGTCAGCAGAGCTTTGGTGACTGTTATGCACTATGCGTCTGAGCACCCAGCGACTCCGTTTGCCAATTCATGGCTATGTTGTTGTGGTTCCTAAACACTTCCATTTTACAATAATATCACTCACAGATGATGGTGGAATATCTAGGAGGGAAGAAACTTCACAACGTTGGTATCCTGTAACAGAACCATGCTGGAATTTAATGGGCTATCTAGAAAGACCCATTCTTTCATAAATGTTTGTAAAGGCAGACTGCATGAGTAGGTGCTGGATTTTATACACCTGTGGCAATAGGTCTGAATGAGACACCTAAATTCAATGATTAAGTGGTGTGTTGCAATGCCTTTGTCTAATAGTGTGGATATATGACTTAGTTATAATAAATATCGTCTTGTATAATCAGTCCAGCTTCCAATCTGCCTCCATTTACCTTGTTAGCAAGATGCAGACTTTTGATTTCTGAAGCTAAATTGGATACAGTTTAAATAATTAACACAGAGACAGTGGTGGAAGCAGTGATTGCTTATTGGATACATGGAAGCCAATAATGAGAACTTAATCAGGTTTGGTCAGATTATGTTGGAGGTTTCACACCTTGGGAATATTAGGCTGCATTACTTCAACAAGGCTGCTGCAATTGCAATTGATTTGTCCTGAAAATTCATGCGGTATTAATTACTTGTGGCTTCCAGACATTGCTGGATAAAGTTATCTCTTTTTATGTTTGTAACTTTATCATTGGCATATTGCTTATAACTGTACATTTTTTAATTAATTAGAAAATAAAATATTATTTGAAAAACAGGAAGTGAAAAACATTAACTTTGATGGTTTAATGTTGAATTTGAGCTCCCTGGGGATGATTATTCACTCCTGTTACAGCTGACACACCAGATCTGGACACCAGATATTGACAGGAGTGAAAAGTGACTCTGACGTAAAATAATCCAGCACTATCTCTTTAAAGGTTTTTTTTTTCATTTTTCTATTAAGGCTTCTAACCTATACTTCTATATACCGTATTTTTGAACACATTGTAGCACATGTATGAAAGTATTTACGTCAGCTTTCTGGTATTAATACATTTCAGGGCAAACGCCATATGTGTAAATCTCCTGACACATATACATTGTGAATATACTTAATCTGTGGAGGCATACATACTATATTTTCATATCGGAGTATATAGCTTATTTTTTATGTGTTGTCCACATGTCAGACACAATTGGTGCCATGTATTGTGATATCAGTACTCATAGGGTGAACATATTGCAATACATAACACACAATACTCAACTATATTGACCGAAATATGGTGCACAGTATGGCTGAGCACAGCACCCCAGTTTATAGTCCGTAATTAACACGTTTGTGTGAGGTTTTCATAAACTCTGTATCCCACATATGGTTCCTGCTGTTTGTCTTGTATCATGGTGGGGTGGTTTACACATCTATGTGTGAATGATATGGCGCCACATGGAGTCCCATCTTGTGGACTCATACATTGCTTCATGCGCTGCAGTGTGAGCCTTCATGACTAAACTGAAAAAGTCCTCAAGCACACAACCGTATTTTTGGTCCACATCCGATCGGCATCCAGGGAATTATGTTACAGATGTACACAGTAAATGTATGTATGTAAGTTATGTAGTGAAGCTGGCAGGATATAAGCCAACTTAATCTTAGTACATTCCTTCAGTTACCGTATTTTTCGCCCCATAAGACGCATTTTTTTCCCCCAAAAGAGGGGGAAAAATACCCCTGCGTCTTATGGGGCAAATGCTAATGGGCACTTCCATTCTGGAAGCGTTCATTAGCACCGGTGGACGAGGAAGTGATGAAGACTCTGTACTCACGGCTTCCTAGTCCTCCGCTCGGCTCTGCTGTGCTGCACACAGCGCGAGGGCGCTCTGTGACCTCACGCTGTGCGCGCCAGTTCACAGCAGAACCAGCAGCAGCAGGAAGGCAGAGCGCGGACGGAGAGGAGCGGCGGTGTCCAGGAGCAGGATAAGTAAGTGCTTTATTTATTTTATAAAACAGGAGGCAAATGGGGGCTCATGTAATGCTGCTGGGGGCATATTTATGGCGGCTGGGGGCATATTTATGGCTGCTGGGGGCATATTTATGGCAGCTGGGGGCATATTTATGGCAGCTGGGGGCTCATGAAAGGCAATGGGGGCTCATGAAAGGCAATGGGGGCTGGTGAAAGACATATGGGGGGCTGATATGAGGCATATGTGGGCTGATCTGAGGTCTGATTGGGGGGTCATTCACATTGGGGTCTGAGGTTTTATTGGGGTCTTATTAACATTGGGGGTCTTATTGGGGCTGCCCGCTTAGGTCTGATTAACATTGAGGGTCTGATTGGTGGTCTGACCTGAGCTCTAAAGAAAAATATTTTTTTTTCTTATTGTCCTCCTCTAAAACCTAGGTGCGTCTTATGGGCCGATGCGTCTTAAAGGGTGAAAAATACGGTAGTTGTGGCAGGGTTGATGCTCCAGAGCACCAAAGGAGGGGGTAAAGAAGGTGGTTGTGGTTTTGTGTGTGGCAGGAGACAAAATGTATAGTGGGGGCTCTGTAGGTGCAGTAGGACAGAAGGTGGCAGGGGATCTTTGAGGAAGCGGGGGCAAGGAAGGTGACGATTGATTGGATCGTGTAGCCAATCACACACACCACAGATTAGCAGTGAGGGTGGAATTGTATGTTGAATGTGGTTTCAAGTTACAATGGCCCAGGAATGAAAATATTGTATACCAAGTCCTCTCTACAGTACATTGTGGTATTACATATTCTGCAGAGCCCTTTACGAGTGTCAGGATGAGCTGCTCCTTTGGACACCAGTTGAGGATGGCTCCATTTTATTCTTCTGTTTTACTGTTTGTATTGAACAGGACCCTCCTGTGATTTAATGCTTCCACCAGTTATTTCTGACTTTTATATTAGCCACTTATATAGAGGTCAAATATTCAGCAGACATTATCTTCTCCCGCTGTCCCCAATGGGGCTTCAATGGATCCGTGATCCACAAGATGCAGTGAGAGATAGATATGTCCTATCTTTTGATTTTTTCAGGCACTGTCCCGGAAACACACGGAAGCCCTTCCATGTATTTCCAGGTCTGTTTCTCTGCACTGCAAAAAATAGGACACATCCTATATTTTGCCACATCTTGCAGATTGCAGACCCATTGAAGTCAATGGGTCTGCCACTACAGAGTGCACACAGCCAGTGTCTGTGTTTTGCGGTTCTCAAGTCTATCAGTATGTCTTTGGAGTGTGGGAGGAAACCAGAGTACCCAGAGGAAACCCATGCAAGCAGGGAGAGAACATGCAAACTCCATGCAGAAGTTGTCCTTGGTTGGATTCGAACCCAGGACTAAAGAGCTGCAAGGCACCAGTGCTAACCACTGAGTCACTCTGCCAGTTTTCCGTAGAGTTATGGACTCAACTAGATGTCCCTAAGCTAAGTAATATGGTAACTTGAAGGGCTACTGTGTATACAGTATATAAATAAATGATTGTACTTATATTGTCCATGTGTTATTTTTGTGTTTCTTTTCTTCTGAGTAGTCCAGATGGCGGACTGCAATGCCCTGTGGCTCTACCAAGGCATTCTGCGGGTGATAGGCAGACAAATACACAGTCTTCACAGCTGTTTATCAGGTGAAAGGTGCAGATAATAAGTAGGCCCAAGAATATGCTTGTACTATAGAGGGAAGGATGTGCAGTACACAGAGATGATGTAACACTACCTCATTGAGAGGGGAGGAACGAAAATAAATTGATTGACTTTGGTTGCACTGCAGTTCTACTGCACTGTAGTGTGGTGTTCTGGAGCCTGAAAAGGACCAGTTCCAGTGGAGGTAGACTAAGGTGGAGGGAAGTGACATAGTGGTCTGTGGAAAGTTGTGCAGAGGGGCTGCCAGGAGCACTGAGACAGACTGCTGAAAGAGAGCAGTAACACTTCTTTACTAGAGATGAGCGAGCATGCTCGGCTGAGCATGCTCGGGAGCAATTTCCGAGTAGTAGCGTACGCATCTTCTAATCTGTACGCTAATGCGTACGCATCTTGTAATTTGTACGCATTAGCGTACAAATTTATAAGATGCGTACGCATTAGTGTACAGATTAGAAGATGCGTACGCTACTACTCGAAAATTGCTCCCGAGTACGCTCAGCCGAGCATGCTCGCTCATCTCTATTCTTTACTTAGCCAGACTGAGACACCACAAGAGCAGAGGGTGAGCTAATCTTGCGATTACTATTTCAGACTGGGGGCGTAGGCTAACTGTGGATGGAGATAGGTTTCCTGGCCATTGTACAAACCGCCAATGAAATGGTGAAGTTGAGAATCATCGCTGGCCTGGGTGGGGTTACTTTTGGTGGGAGAGTCTTCTGAGGCTGTTGGGGTTTATAACTGCCTTGTGGGACTGCTAGTAGGAGACTGCTAGGGGAGACTGCTAGTAAGCTCAGGTTGGGTTATGGCAAGTTGCCAACTTGCAGGTATGCAGCATGGGACTGGTTTCCTGGAGCCATGGGAGGAGACTGCCTATTCGAGTTGCATGGAGTCATCAGAGAGCACACTTCAGTCAGGGTGTGGTTTATACAGCTTTTGGATTTGGTGGGAGAACTGAAGAAGTGGAGACTTGGAGAGTCTGGGCCTAGGTTAGGGGTGAGGTTGCCATTATAAAGTGATCTATTCCACTATAATAAGATAGATAGATAGATAGATAGATAGATAGATAGATAGATAATAGAAAGTGATAAAAGTAGAGTAGATTTGGAAGTAGAGAGAATGTAATTACAGTAGGATGCATTCATAATTTTTCCATTGTAAAAGAATTTGAACTACCAGCGTATATCATTTGAGGTAACATAAATTTAGACCTATGTGTTACAGGTAATGGCTTTAACTTTTCTCCAGAGCAATTGATTTAGTATTTTGCTAGACGTACTGTAAAAATTAACTGTAATAAAATGCCCAATATTTTACAGGCTAGAAGGCTACTGAATAATAAGATAGGAAAAGCGAGAAGTCAGAGAATACTGTGCACCAACATTAAAATGTTTCTCAGCTAAAAAAGTTTGAGATTGAGGGGTGCCGATGTTGCTTTTCAATGGAAAAAAATAGCAAAAATAAAATCTCCTCCACATATTTGGTATACAGTAGCTCCTTAGAAAGAAAAATAAAAAAGTTATGGGTCTTGGGATACAACAATGCAAAAACATTTTGTACTTTTAAAAAAAAAAAAGGGCTTTTAATGTGCAAAAGTAGTAAAACGTATAAGCTATGACATGGCATCTGAAGGGTACAATGACAGGGAGCTGCACAATCGCCATAACCTGTCCTAAATTTTGAAATATGGTAAATAAAAAGTTTTACGTGATCAAAGAAATTGTGAATATATGAATACCTGATAAGTCTTTACTTATATCAACCTGCAGCACTGTCTGATACCCTGCAGTTATATTCATGAGTTAGCAATGTTCCTTAATTTTAGTGAAGAATTAATAATACATACAGGACAAAATTAAGAATGGCCTTAATAAGCAGTTACCGTAGCACTGTAATCACTGAACTTAGATTGCTTCAGGACCCCCCCTTTACAAATACATTGTCTTATATTTTATTTGATGCTTATAAAGGACTAAAAAAGTAAAGAAAAAACCTTCACACCCCATAGAACTGTTACTACGGTGTTTGACAACCTTTGAGTTCACTAGCGCTATTCATATGTTACATAACTATATCTGAAATCAATTTATTTTAACAAGAGCATGATTCATCCAAAATGCAGTTTAATGGATTCCTTCTGGACACACTTCAAGAACTTCAGATCTGCTGAGCACTGAGGAATTATGGGTACACACTAGGATCATTTCGTGTTTGTAAGACTTGCGCTCATGGTGACACAGAACGAAGATGCTCATCATGATGCTCAAACCAGATGCCTCTAGCGTGAAACAGAGAGCAGCATGGCACAGAAACAGAATGGCACACTGGAGGCGTAAGCGTTTGTTAATACATTAATATGTAATGTTCCTCGCTACCTAAAATATCCTCTTCTATTGTTTCACTGGGAAGTTTACTACATCCAAGAAAAAGGATTTGCATACATTACTGTAGCCTCTTTTTTCTGACAAACCAGCCTCTTAGTTATCCCGTTTTTCTCATTTTTACAAGCAGGATATTGAGGAATAAACTGAGGACATTACAGAAAAGGTCTGGTCATCCAGTGCTAGGGACTAGGCTGATGGCTAAATCTGAATAAAACATGTAGGTTGTGTTCACATTACAGTTAGGTTTGGTTCCAGATGCAGTTGCAGTGAATGAGTCTGCTGTGTTGTTTAAGGGCTTGTTCATATATGGGTTGGAGGCTCTGAATCTGCGGCGGAGACCCTGAATAATCAAAAAGACCGGATAAAAAAGTCCTGCGTGCAGAACTTTTTCATCCATTAAAAAAACAGGTTACCAAATGGAAACTGAATGAATGTGAACTCACCCTAACTGGTAAAAATGATTGGAAATCTGATGGACTCTTTATAAGTGATTAGCATCTGTTACAAAATAGATCCCTCACGTGCATCATGATTTCTAGAGAATGACAGCACTGATTGGATGTTATCAAACTGTGCATGTCTGTTTAAGCAACTAGTTGTATTCTCCATGTAATAGAGATGTTGTGCCATCTATGTTGTGCCATTCCTGTCAAGGTTCAGGGGATAGTGCAGCCTTGAGTTCAAACCCACACCACTGTCCCTGCCTACTTGCACAGTCCATCCTAAGTGTGGTCAGCGTCACGTGACCCACATCAGAAACTTCAATACACCTGAGCGATGACTCATGGACGTCAGCGCTCATCTCCCCTGCTGCTAGTTGCCCAGGGGATGGGGGACGCCGGCCGTGCTTGTGGAGTGTGCACCGCCGGGACCTCCCTTCCCCGGGGTTGCTAGGGATACAGCGCCGCCGCCAACTCCTCCTCCCTCCTTATCATCATGGAGACAAGGATGCAGGCCACGTCTTCGCTCCTGTATAGACACGGGAGACCGGTGGTGCTGCAGGGAGGGAGCGCGCCGCCGGCTCCCCGTTACAATTCCTTTATTATTCCTGCTAGAAGATATGAGTGAATTGCTAGCAGTCTGCAATGAAGGTCCGGATGGGTGTTACCAGTTGAGAGTATGTCCCTGCACAATCTGATAACATCCCATCAGTGCTGCCAGTGCACCCATCTGGACCATCATAGCAAACTGTCAGCAATTCATTCTAGCAGGAATAATTAAGCAATGTCATAAATAATAATAGATGCTCTAGAATTGTTATTACAGGAGGAATGCAAGTAGTTGCTAAAACAGACATGGGAAGAGGTCTTCTTCAATGGAAGCCATGATGCCAATGTGAACAGTACCTCAAGGTATATTGAAATATTCAGGAAAACATAGTGGAAGGATTCTATATAGAAATGTTGGCAGCGGATTAATCAGGTCTCCATCAGGTGTAGCACGAGGAACAACAGTTTTTTTTCAGAAATAACAGCACAATATATGAATATAACTTTCTGTAAGATCAGAATCGCAGCACATCTGCTTCTAGCTTTCTTCTCTCTCAGCTCTCTCTCTCTGAATATGTGCAGCTAGCCTCTCCGCCCTTCCTGCTTTTGTTTTTTAGCAGTACTATATTAACATACAATCACAGAAAAAAAAACGTGGTCTAATATGGCAGAAAATTGCTCAGACCCCGTAAGCTGATGCGCATATCAAACTGGGGGAGCAAATCCTGCACATGTGGTCCGTTTCTAACAGCAATCCCCAGCAAAAATGCATACAATGGAGGATGCCTGCAGCGGACCACATGTACCACAAAACCATCCTACACAAGGTAACAAATTGTGTGGATGTGGCGAACTATATAATCAAACAATCACTAGTAAAGGTGCACTGCGGCGGTAATGCAATTGATAATATATGGCTAAACCCTCACACTGATGGTAAAATGAGACTTTCGCCAATATATTCTTATATCAAGAACATACCGGAGCCCGAGTACTGCGTCAAGGTATCTCAGAGTGGCTCGGGACCTAGCGCTAACCTACCTTGCTGTATGGGCAATTGCGGAAGCAGCATATGGGCCGATACACAGCAACCTACTCCTAGTTACCTCCAGCGTGAGATCACACATACAATGGGAGGAGGGAGGAGACTATGAGCCCCACCTACCAATGACTCATGTGACTCAGGCTGCACAGGTGCACCAGAATGTTACCATAAGATGTAAGTAATGGTACATTCAGACCTAGAGTTGCCACACCTCCAGGTATAAATGTTCAAATACAATCACAGAAAAAAAAACGTGGTCTAATATGGCAGAAAATTGCTCAGACCCCTATATGCTCCTTCCGCAATTGCCCATACGGCAAGGTAGGTTAGCTCTAGGTCCTGAGCCACTCTGAGATACCTTGATGCGGTGCTCGGGCTCCGGTATGTTCTTGAAATAAGAATATATTGGCGAAAGTCTCATTTTAACATCAGTGTGAGGGTTTAGCCATATATTGTCAATTGCATTACCGCCGTAGTACACCTTTACTAGTGATTGTTTGATTATATAGTTCGCCACATCCACACAATTTGTTACCTTGTGTAGGATGGTTTGGTGATACATGTGGTCCGCTGCAGGCATCCTCCATTGTATGCATTTTTTCTGGGGATTGCTGTTAGCAACGGATCACATGTGCAGGATTTGCTCCCCCTGTTTGATATGCGCAACAGCATAAGGGGTCTCAGCAATTTTCTGCCATATTAGACCACGTTTTTTTTTTCTGTGATTGTATTTGAACATTTATACCTGGACGTGTGGCAACTCCAGGTCTGAATGTACCATTACTTACATCTTATGGTAACATTCTGGTGCACCTGTGTAGCCTGAATCACATGAGTCATTGGTAGGTGGGGCTCATAGTCTCCTCCCTCCTCCCATTGTATGTGTGATTTCACGCTGGAGGTAACTAGGAGTAGGTTGCTGTGTGTCGGCCTATATGCTCCTTCCGCAATTGCAAGAAAAACTGGGGGTCAGTCAGCACATCCAGGTATGCAGGTGCACGTCACATAGGTGTGGCTGCAAAATAGAATGATAAAACATAAGAAATGCAACAGCACTCTGCGAACACAGACAATAAATTGAGTACATATAATACCGCCATACTCACCATCTACACGATACTAACGCTACATTGTAAATGTGAGATTCTTGGCAGATAATTTTGTACAAAAATTATCTGTGCCTGTCTGCCATACATCAAGGCGATCTCTTTAAGACAGGAACCTAACACTAAACGCCATAGTCACTAGGTGCCATAGCAGCCTCCATTAACTATAGAGGATGCAGGCTCCACATGCATGCTAAGCCAACATTATATTGTACCTCTTATGGTGCCAAAATGGCCTCCACTGATTCAGGGAATGCTGGCTCCACATGCATGCCGAGCCCACACAATATGATACCTTTTTGGTGCCACACTGACCTCCATAACGCTCAGGGAATGCAGGTTCCATATAATGCTGAGCCCACTCTGTTCCACCTCTCCTGGTACCAGTTGGTCTCCAATGCATATAGGGAGAGCAGGACACAGCTTTATACTAGCACTAATTAAAATCAGCCAGTAAGGCAAACAGGTTGTTAGGAGTGCACGACCGAAATGGTGGAGTCAGCCACGCCTCCACCTAAACTGCAAGAAAAACTGGGGGTCAGTCAGCACATCCAGGTATGCAGGTGCACGTCACATAGGTGTGGCTGCAAAATAGAATGATAAAACATAAGAAATGCAACAGCACTCTGCGAACACAGACAATAAATTGAGTACATATAATACCGCCATACTCACCATCTACACGATACTAACGCTACATTGTAAATGTGAGATTCTTGGCAGATAATTTTGTACAAAAATTATCTGTGCCTGTCTGCCATACATCAAGGCGATCTCTTTAAGACAGGAACCTAACACTAAACGCCATAGTCACTAGGTGCCATAGCAGCCTCCATTAACTATAGAGGATGCAGGCTCCACATGCATGCTAAGCCAACATTATATTGTACCTCTTATGGTGCCAAAATGGCCTCCACTGATTCAGGGAATGCTGGCTCCACATGCATGCTGAGCCCACACAATATGATACCTCCCTATATGCATTGGAGACCAACTGGTACCAGGAGAGGTGGAACAGAGTGGGCTCAGCATTATATGGAACCTGCATTCCCTGAGCGTTATGGAGGTCAGTGTGGCACCAAGAAGGTATCATATTGTGTGGGCTCAGCATGCATGTGGAGCCAGCATTCCCTGAATCAGTGGAGGCCATTTTGGCACCATAAGAGGTACAATATAATGTTGGCTTAGCATGCATGTGGAGCCTGCATCCTCTATAGTTAATGGAGGCTGCTATGGCACCTAGTGACTATGGCGTTTAGTGTTAGGTTCCTGTCTTAAAGAGATCGCCTTGATGTATGGCAGACAGGCACAGATAATTTTTGTACAAAATTATCTGCCAAGAATCTCACATTTACAATGTAGCGTTAGTATCGTGTAGATGGTGAGTATGGCGGTATTATATGTACTCAATTTATTGTCTGTGTTCGCAGAGTGCTGTTGCATTTCTTATGTTTTATCTTTCTCCTTCCGCAATTGCCCATACGACAAGGTAGGTTAGCGCTAGGTCCCGAGCCACTCTGAGATACCTTGACGCGATGCTCGGGCTCCGGTATGTTCTTGATATAAGAATATATTGGCAAAAGTCTCATTTTAACATCAGTGTGAGGGTTTAGCCATATATTGTCAATTGCATTACCGCCGTAGTACACCTTTACTAGTGATTGTTTGATTAATATAGTTCGCCACATCCACACAATTTGTTACCTTGTGTAGGATGGTTTTGTGGTACATGTGGTCCGCTGCAGGCATCCTCCATTGTATGCATTTTGTCAGGGCTCGGATACACAGACAAGGCGAAAGTGATCCCTAAGCTAAATCCCAACCCCTTTCCCTGCCTATTGCCTACTCAGGCTAACCCCTGAGTCGACAACCAGAAGACTCGAGATACACTAGCAAAAGTGCATAGGAAGGGAAAACAAACAAGACAGACAAACAAGAACAAATGGAAAGTCAGATAGCCGCGTCAAAACCAGGAGAGTACGTCAGGAACAAAATCAGTAAGCCAAGAGTAGTCACAAAACACGCTGAGGGTCAAAGAACAAACAAGAGTCTAAATAGCAGAGCACAAATGACAAACCAGGTAGTAGCAAGGAAACTCCAAACACTGGCAGCAAGGTTAACATTTGAGGGCCTTAAATACCTAGCAGACCCCACCCAACCAGCTGACTGGGAGGAGAAAGCAAGGAACAAAACTTAACTCATAAGATACCAAATGAACAGAAAATAAACAGACTAAATTTCTCGCGTTTTCCGGCGACCAGAAACAGGCCGCGAGCGAGTGTGCACACCAGCCACGTCCCTGGCACTAATGATCGTCGCGTGTCCCCTGCCTGGGACGCGCATCCACAGCCAGAGACCGTCGGCTGGAGGAGGAGCCTGACGAAATAGCGGAAGAAGCCTGGCCATGGGCAACCACATCGCCACCAGAGTCAGAGACAGGACCAGCAGAACGAGTGCCATGACTGCCGGTCCTGACACATTTTTGCTGGGGATTGCTGTTAGCAACGGACCACATGTGCAGGATTTGCTCCCCCAGTTTGATATGCGCAACAGCATATGGGGTCTGAGC
Organism: Rhinella marina; assembly: GCA_900303285.1. Classification (NCBI taxonomy): domain Eukaryota; kingdom Metazoa; phylum Chordata; class Amphibia; order Anura; family Bufonidae; genus Rhinella; species Rhinella marina. Next base: position 9,106 of record ONZH01012976.1, on the reverse strand, counting down.
AATTTTCTGCCATATTAGACCACGTTTTTTTTTTCTGTGATTGTATTTGAACATTTATACCTGGAGGTGTGGCAACTCCAGGTCTGAATGTACCATTACTTACATCTTATGGTAACATTCTGGTGCACCTGTGCAGCCTGAGTCACATGAGTCATTGGTAGGTGGGGCTCATAGCTTCCTCCCTCCCATTGTATGTGTGATTTCACGCTGGAGGTAACTAGGAGTAGGTGGCTGTGTGTCGGCCCATATGCTCCTTCCGCAATTGCCCATACGGCAAGGTAGGTTAGCGCTGGGTCCCGAGCCACTCTGAGATACCTTGACGCTGTGCTCGGGCTCCGGTATGTTCTTGATATAAGAATATATTGGCGAAAGTCTCATTTTACCATCAGTGTGAGGGTTTAGCCATATATTATCAATTGCATTACCGCCGCAGTGCACCTTTATTAGTGATTGTTTGAGTACTTTATTAACAACATAACACTATGTCTGGAAACAAACAATCACATAATATAGTCCCAATACACAGAATAATAAGCATTATTTCAATAAGAAATAATTGAGATAAAAAAAATCCCAGTCTTAAACAATGTAGGTTATTTGAGCTGCAGGAATCCAATACTCTGGGATTTTTCAAGCATTCTTCCCCATGACTTTAATGTAGCATAACATACACATACAGAAAACCACAATTTTCCATGTATGATTAGGTTTAGGGACAATTCCTAAGCTTCAACTTTTCACAGGGCAATGCTCAACTTGCACATAAGGCACCAATTGAATAAATTGGGTATGTTAGTTGAGGATTGGTTATAGATTTTGCACTGTAGCTTCAAGTTATGCTTCTGCACAGCTACAAAATGCATAAATCCAACCTAAAACTGCCATTTGCTTTGCTTTGGCCCAAATGACAGAATAGCTCCATGAAAACCCTACTATAGCATAACATGAAGGCATATAATACTGATATGCATTTATTCCTGAATTAATGTATTTATTGGCATGACTACTTAAAGGGGTTGGCCACTCGCTAAGTACTTTCTACTACTGTGTGGCAGGCAGGGAAAAAATGAAGTTCCTAATACACTTTATTAAAGGGTTTCTGTCACCAGTTTTTTCGGTATGAATCAGGCTGACATTAGAGATGTGCTAATGTCACCTGATTCCAAATATATATCTGTTTTATTTACTGGTACCCCCATTTTTATATAAAATGAACTTTTATTTTATGCTAATAAGGCTTCTAGGTGCAAAGGGCGTTACCCCTGCTCCTAGAGGCTCTGTTGATTGACAGGACCAGGCAGAGAAGAAACACTCCATTCACCATAGCTTTCAAGGACCTTCAATGATGTCATGACCATGTGATCAGTCACATGGTTTAGGAGGAGACAGGCTATTTGTGTGATCCTAACCATGTGACTGATCACATGGTCATGACATCATTGAAGGTCTTTGAAAGCTATGGTGAATGGAGTGTTTCTTCTTTGCCTGGTCCTGTCAATCAACAGAGCCTCTAGGAGCAGAGGTAACGCCCTTTGCACCTAGAAGCCTTATTAGCATAAAATAAAAGTTCATTTTATATAAAAATGGGGGCACCAGTAAATAAAACACATATATATTTGGAATCAGGTGACATTAGCACATCTCTAATGTCAGCCTGATTCATACCGAATAAACTGGTGACAGAAACCCTTTAAGCACCTCTGCCTGCTTTTCTTTCAATTTTAAGCCACGCCCCCTGAGCCCTGCTCTACCTCGCAGCCCAGTTCGTCCATGCTAGCAGTGGAGCTGCCTACTACTCTGTAAATGCAGGGCATGTGCAGTCTGCTCCTGTCAGTAGCCATTCCCTGCTCCAACTCTGACAGGAGTCAGCTGTTTGTTCTGTCTCTACAAACAGCTGATTCCTGTGAGAAGCTGGTTGTAATAAAAGCCTTCAGAGCCCCTGTACTGGGGTGGCTACTCAGTCCATAACCCACCCCCCTGCACTACCCCCATGCCGCTAGTCACGCCACTTTCTCAGATAGGCCACAACCCCTGTGACCAATCCAGAAAGCATCTGGCCAGGAATCCCTGTACAGTACATTTTTTTTATATAGTTATATGGAGCTCTGGTGTATGTATGTATGTATATATATATATATATATATATATATATATATACACATATATATGTATATATATTGTGGCAGTGCAGCTGCCAGAGGGCCATATGAGGGCCATAAAATGGTGTGTCTCACCCAGAGGAAGCTGGATGAGAAGAAGAAAGGCTGGGAAAATAGTGTTTTCCTCTGTGTGTATATCAGCCTTGCTGTTAATGAGAGATAATTATCAGCCAGCTGAGGAGCCCAGGTAAAGGTGGGCTGGGCTCCTCAATCAGGGCTCCCAGTCTTGGGAAGGAGCAGGCTGCAGGAAGGCCTGTGGGAACCAGGACCCTCTGAACCCTGTGTGGGGTAAGCACTGTGGTGTGTTTTGGGGAGCTGGGTAGTAGACCCAGATCCCGATAGAGAGGGACAATATTGTTTAGTCAGTGGCCAGACGGCTGAGGATTTGTGTTTATGAGTTATTTGGATTGCTGTAAAAGTGACAATAAAAGCTGGTAGTGACCAGTTTGCACCCAAATCTGCAGTGTTGGAATGGCTTCTTGAGTTGTGCCAAACGTCTAAGGTGAGAAGACGGCGATCCTGGAGAACTAAGTGACCCCCGAGTTGTCACAATATATATATACACATATATATATATATATATATATATATACACAAACACACACATATATATGTATATGTACATGTATGTACACATATATATATTTATATATATATACACACATACACAGACCTGTATATTTGTGTGTATACTGTATGTGTATATATATATATATATATATATATATATATATATCTATACTGTATATGTGTGTGTTTATGTATGTGGATATGTATACATGTGTGTGTACTTATGTGTGTGTGTATGTATATATATATATATATATATATATATATATATATATATACACACACACATGTATGTATCTATATTTATATATTTTTTGCCCCATAAGATGCAATTTTTCCCACAAAAGTGGGGGAAAAATGTCCCTGCGTCTTATTGGCTGAATACTAATGAGCACTTCAATTATGGAAGCGCTTATTAGTACTGGAGGACCAGGAAGCGGTGAAGGCTCTGTACTCACCGCTTCCTGGTCCTCGGGTGTCGGCTGTGCACAGCGTGAGGGTGCTCTGTGATCTCACACTGTGTGTGCCAGTTCACAGCACAGCCGGAGGAAGGATGAAGATAGAGCGCGGGTGGTGAGGAGTTGCGGCATCCAGGAGCAGGAGAGGTAAGTGATTTATTTATTTTATCTGGCATGAGGCTGGGGGCTGATCTGAGACAATGGGGGTGATGAGAGGCATAATGCTCATTATGGGGGCTGATGAGAGGCATAAGGGCTGATATGGGGGCTGATGAGAGGCATGGGGCTCTTATCTGAGGTCTGATTGGGGGTCATTTACATTGGGGTCTGAGCTAAGGTCTGATTGGGGGTCTGTTCTGAGGTCTTATTGGGGTCTTATTAACATTGAGGGTCTGATTGGGGCTGTCAGCTGAGGTCTGATTAACATTGGGGGTCTGATTGGTGTCGTTTTGTCCTTATAACTAGAGATGAGCGAGTAGTGAAATATTCGAAAGTTCGAAATACGATTCGAATAGACAGCGAAATTCGACTATTCGACCGAATATCGAATCCCATTAAAGTCTATGGGAAAAAAATGCTCGCCACTTGGAAATCTCAATTCGACCACTTGGAGGTCACCAAGTCCACCCTGAAACCTCAGAAAAGGATGCCAACACTGCTGGAATGCAACTGGGACAGCAGGGGAAGCATGTCTGGGTGCATATAACGCGCCCAAGTCACACTATTACGCCACTATCACAGCCTCTCAACAATACACTCCAAAGACAATATAACCTCTCTGTAAAGTGAGACCATACAAGGAAACCTTCTTTCCTCTACATTGCCATGGACCCCAAGCCAAACTAGACAAAAAAGAAGATGAAATTCTGCACCCCTTAAAATCACGTTGCCTATGACAACCACAGATGGCATAGGCAAGGGGGAAAGCAAATAGACCCCACCCCTAATTGTCATTGTGTGTGTGTGAGATGTGGTCAGACATGTCTTCTTTAAAATGTAAAAACAACTCAAACACATGCAGAAGCCTTAAAATGGCCAAATTGTTGGCGCTAGAGATGTCAGTGACCCGACCTGGCCCAGTGTCATGTCTAGCAGGTAAAGCAGTGGGGATGTTGAGGGATGCGTAGGACCGCAAAAGGCAGGAAGAGGCCGTGGGCTGGCCAGAGGCTCATGGAAAATTTTGTGGAGGCCCAAGAGGTGAGACGTCTTAAAAATTGTGTGGAGGCTAAAGAGGTGAGACCTCTTAAAAATTATGTGGAGGCCCAAGAGCTGAGACCTCTTAAAAATTATGTGGAGGCCCAAGAGGTGAGACCTGTTAAAAATTATGTGGAGGCCCAAGAGGTGACACCTCTTAAACATTTTGTGGAGGCCCAAGAGGTGAGACCTCTTAAAAATTATGTGGAGGCCCAAGAGGTGAGACCTCTTAAAGATTTTGTGGAGGCCCAAGAGGTGAGACCTCTTAAAGATTTTGTGCAGGCCAAGAGGTGAGACCTCTTAAAAATTATGTGGAGGCCCAAGAGGTGAGACCTCCTAAAGATTTTGTGGGAGGCCCAAGAGGTGACACCTCTTAAAAATTATGTGGAGGCCCAAGAGGTGAGACCTCTTAAACATTTTGTGGAGGCCCAAGAGGTGAGACCTCTTAAAGATTTTGTGGAGGCCCAAGAGGTGAGACCTCTTAAAAATTATGTGGAGGCCCAAGAGGTGAGACCTGTTAAAAATTATGTCGAGGCCCAAGAGGTGAGACCTCTTAAACATTTTGTGGAGGCCCAAGAGGTGAGACCTCTTAAAAATTATGTGGAGGCCCAAGAGGTGAGACCTCTTAAAGATTTTGTGGAGGCCCAAGAGGTGAGACCTCTTAAAGATTTTGTGCAGGCCCAAGAGGTGAGACCTGTTAAAAATTATGTGGAGGCCCAAGAGGTGAGACCTCTTAAAGATTTTGTGCAGGCCCAAGAGGTGAGACCTGTTAAAAATTATGTGGAGGCCCAAGAGGTGAGACCTCTTAAAGATTTTGTGCAGGCCCAAGAGGTGAGACCTGTTAAAAATTATGTGGAGGCCCAAGAGGTGAGACGGGTTAAAAATTATGTGGAGGCCCAAGAGGTGAGACCTCTTAAACATTTTGTGGAGGCCCAAGAGGTGAGACCTCTTAAAAATTATGTGGAGGCCCAAGAGGTGAGACCTCTTAAACATTTTGCGGAGCCCAAGAGGTGAGACCTCTTAAACATTTTGTGCAGGCCCAAGAGGTGAGACCTCTTAAAATTATGTGGAGGCCCAAGAGGTGAGACCTGTTAAAAATTATATGGAGGCCCAAGAGGTGAGACCTCTTAAACATTTTGTGGAGGCCCAAGAGGTGAGCCATAAATATATAAATTTTTCTTATTTACGGAGCAATTCTACGGCGGTTAAGGAGGAGGAGGAGGAGGTGGAGGAGGAAATGGCACTTCATACAGATGGCACTTCACTTTTGGCTGCTTTCCACGGTTGGAGAAGCAAAGTCCGGGTCAATCCACTTGCTGTTCATTTTGATTAGCGTCAGCCTGTCCGCACTGTCGGTTGACAGGCGGCTGCGCTTATCGGTTATAATGCCCCCGGCTGCGCTGAACACCCTTTCTGATAGCACGCTGGCGGCAGGGCAGGCAAGCACCTCCAAGGCGTACAGGGACAGTTCCAGCCACGTGTCCAACTTGGAGACCCAGTAAGTGTAGGACGCCGAGGGATCGGGGAGGACAGGGGTACGGTCTGCCAGGTACTCCCGCAACATCCGCCGATACTTGTCCCTCCTGCTGATAGCGGGCCCCGCAGTGATGGAAGTTGCACGAGGGGGTGCCATGAACGTGTCCCACACCTTGGAGAGTGTTCCCCTGGTGGCTGTGGGCCTGATAGATGTTGTGGGACTCTGGGAGACCCTCTCCTCTCTGCCGCCAGCGATGGTGGGTGGGAAAATCTCCATCATGTTCTGCACGAGTTCCCTCTGGTATTCCAGCAATCGATTCGTCCTCTCCTCTACCGGAATAAAAGAGGAGACGTTATCTTTATACCGGGGGTCCAGGAGTGCGAAGACCCAGTACAGTTTGTTCTCCACTATCCGGACAACACGTGTGTCCCGGGAAAAGCAGCCCAGCATGAAGTCAGCCATGTGTGCCAGACTCTGAATAGGCATGACCTCACTGCCCCCACCAGAAGGATCACTTGCCATTTCCTCCTCTTCCTCTTCCGCCTCCTCTCCGCCCCATCCGCGCTGAACCAATGGGACGCACACAGCCTGACTGCTACCCTCGCCGCCAGCATCCTCCTCCTCTTCCACAGCCACCTCCACGTCGTCCTCCTCCTCATCCTCCTCCTCCTGCAACTGCCACCGTGAAGCAGACAAAAGTGTGGTCTGACTGTGTAGCTCCGTTGCGTCTCCTCCTACCCCCGTCTCCTCTGCGTGCAATGCGTTCTCCCTTATTGCGATGAGCGATTCTTTAAGGACGCATAGGAGCGGGATGGTTACGCTCACTATAGCGTCCTCGCTGCTGACCTTCTTGGTGGACTCCTCAAAGATACGCAGTACATCGCATATGTCTGCCATCCATGGCCACTCGTGGTTGGCAAACTGAGGGAGCTGAGTTGGAGGCACGCGTGGATTCATAATCTGGTACTCCATCAATGCTCTCTGCTGCTCACACACCCTGGCCAACATGGAATAGGTGGAATTCCAGCGAGTCGGCAGGTCGCACAACAGCCGATGTTCAGGCAAATGGAGGCGTTGCTGGAGTTTTTTTAAGCTAGCAGCAGCTACAGTTGACTTCGAAAGTGAGCGCACAAGCGCCGCACTTTCACCAGTAGCTCTGCCAGGTTGGGGTAAGTCTTTAGAAATTTTTGGACTACCAGATTAAAAACGTGGGCCAGGCATGGTACGTGATCGAGTTCGGCAAGCTCCAGAGCCGCCACCAGGTTACGGCCGTTATCGCACACGACCATGCCTGGTCCTAGCTGCAGCGGCGACAGCCACATCTCCGTCTGCTGCAATATGGCGTCCCTCACCTCTGGGGCGCTGTGCTTCCTGTCGCCCAAGCTGATGAGCTTAAGCACCGCCTGCTGACGTCTCCCCGCGCCAGTGCTGCAACGCTTCCAGCTAGCGGCTGAGGGCGATGTTAAGGCAGAGGAGGAGGAGGAGGAGGAGGAGGGGGGTTTATCAGAACCCATGCTGGCAATCTTGGGCGGGGGTGGTAGGTAGGCCGTCTCTGTTTGCGACCCCGTCCCCGCTTCCACTACATTCACCCAGTGTGCCGTCAAAGAGATGTAGCGTCCCTGGCCGCAAGCGCTTGTCCACGAGTCGGTGGTCAAGTGGACCTTTGCGCTGACTGCGTACCTCAGGGCCCGCCTGATGTTACGCGACACGTGCTGGTGCAGGGCGGGGACGGCACTCCGGGAAAAGTAGTGGCGGCTGGGGACGGAATAGCGAGGTGCGGCAGCCGCCATCAGGTCGCGGAAGGCCTGCGTCTCCACAAGCCTAAACGGCAACATCTCCAGGGCCAGCAGTTTGGAGATGTGGCAGTTTAAGGCTTGGGCTTGGGGGTGACTCGAGGCGTACTTCCGCCTGCGGTCGAACGCCTGCGAGATGGACAGTTGATGGGACGAGGAGTGTGAAGGTGCAGGCGAAGAGGCGGGGGAAGGGGAGGCTGAAGGAGAAGGCCCCAAAGTAGCCGAGGCAGAGGCAGATGTGGAGGCTCTCTCCCACTCAGCCCAGTGCTTGACTTCCAAGTGACGCCGCATGCCTGAGGTGGTCAGATTGCTCTTCTCAGAGCCCCTACTCAGTTTTGAGTGGCAGAGTGTGCAAACCGCGCTCAGTTTGTCATCCGCACAAACATTAAAAAATCTCCACACCACAGAAGTACGAGGCCTCGATGGGGGAGCTTCGCGCGACTGCCCGCTGCCGGGAACAGCTTCGGCCGTGCTGGCTGTGGCCTCACTACTCTGTCTGGACTGTCCTCTGCCTCTGGACATCCCTCTGCCTGTGGACATCCCTCTGCCTCTGGACATCCCTCTGCCTCTGGACATCCCTCTGCCTGTGGACATCCCTCTGCCTCTTGCTGCCTTTTTCGGTGCTGCGCAGACCACCACCTCTCCACTGCTTTCCCCGCTGGACATCACCCCTGGCCAAGTGGGGTCGGTCATTTCGTCATCCACCACCTCCTCTTCCTCACTCTGCTCCTCCTCCTGCCCACTGGACATTCCAACAGCCTCCCTTGATGGCAACTGCGTCTCATCATCATCATCGCTCATGATAACAGATGCTGGTTCAGGGTCCACATCAGCAGGAGATGGCGAAAACTCAAGTGTTTGGGCATCACTACAAACAAATTCCTCTGCTAGCTCCTGGGATTCTTCCGGCACATCTGAAAAAGGACCCGAAAAGAGCTCCTGGGAGGGGTCAAGGGTGGGATGACTCTGTTGGCCAGGTGTGGAGGAAGGAGGGTCAGAGTGAGACTGTGTGGATGACTGGCTGGTGGACAACTGTGTGGAAGCGCTATCGGCTATCCATTGCACCACCTGTTCAACCTGCTCAGGCCTCAACAGCGGTGTAACTCGCCCCCTGCTTAACTGTCCCATAAAGGCAGGGATTCTGGATGAGTGGGATCCTGGCTGACCCTCACCAGCACGCATTGTATCCCCACTGGCTTCAACAAGGCCACCAACAGCATTTCCGTGCCCCCGTCCTCGTCCGATTCCGCTAGCCCCCCTCCGCATTTTATTTTTTTTTGGTTGCAAATACAATATTTGGGTATATAATTAGGTATGTGAAATAATTTAGCAAGAGAACGCACAGTATAGTGGCCAATTAAAAGGCCTAGATATTGTATATTTCAAGGTACACAGCCGTGTACTAACTGAACAGACGGTGGGTATTTACACCAGGTATGTGAAATAATTTAGCAA
>ONZH01012975.1:0-36053 GCA_900303285.1 Rhinella marina | reverse complement strand
ACCCACTCTCTATCTACACTATCTACCCCCTTATTAGTATTACCACCCACCCTCCCCCCAGATCCTAGTTTAAAAGCTCCTCCAGCCGTCTAACCATTTTTTCCCCCAGGGCAGTTGCACCCTCCCCATTAAGGTGCAGCCCGTACCTACTGTAGAGTCTGTAGCCGACAGAGAAGTCGGCCCAGTTCTCCATGAACCCAAACCCTTCCTTCCTGCACCAGCCTCTGAGCCACTTATTTAACTCCCTAATCTCCCATTGTCTCTCTAGTGACGCTCGTGGCACTGGTAGTATTTCTGAAAACACTACCTTGGAGGTCCTGGACTTGAGCTTCTCTCCTAGTTCCCTAAAATCATTTTTAAGGACCTTCCATCTCCCCCTGACTTTGTCATTGGTGCCAATGTGTACCATGACCGCTGGGTCTTCCCCAGCCCCACCCAGCAATCTGTCAATCCGATCCGCGATATGCCGAACCCGAGCACCCGGGAGACAACACACTGTTCGGCATTCACGGTCTCGGTGGTTCCTTCTCCTCATAGGGGTCGGTGCCCCACACCATACCTCGCTAGTCAGGGCCTCGCTGTCTCGCCATCTTAATTGACTGAGTTGCCTCGTCTTCTTCTCGCACTGGAGAAGGGGGCGGAACTACCGGGGAGGAGTCTTCATCGCTAATTAATTGAATTTGTACGCAACAGCGTATAGAGTAACTTATACGTAGCAATAGCGTATAATTTATAGGACAAACTACGTAGCGAATGCATACAAAGCCAAAGTGAATCGTCTAATATTTGGATTCGCTTCGCAGCTAAAAATTCTCAAGATTCGATACGAATCAACGAATCAACAAATCGACGAATCGATTCGCTCATCTCTAGGTGTGAGCTCATACCCGACATTGTGCAACAGCACAATATTACCACCAGAGCATTCTTCTTCCTACAATTTCCCTCAGTCTTAAGCGGCACCAGTTTGAAAAAGGCCATAAAGGCCAAAACATCACAACAGCCGCATGTCAAAATAAAAAAATAAAAATCATTATTATTCATATCCCATCTTCCACTCTGTAGTTTTCTATTTAATATTGATGGCAATATGCCATCAATGTGTGAGATAAGACAACCTTTTTAAAGTGAATATACATCCAAGCTTACTGTACAGTAGATCTTTGGACAGTGGAGGCTGGCTCACGTAATACAGGATGCTGTCACTCTCCTATTCTGTCACATAGCTCCTAATTTCCAAATTTTGGGTCATTGTCTTGTTGAAAAACAAGCAATAGTAAAACTAGCTAGTGAAGTCTTCAATTCTGTGTAAATCTCCAAAGTGTCAGAAAAGCAACCCCACACCATCTACAGCAGCACGGAGCGGAGGCAAGGATAGGAGAAGTGATAGTGGCTATGATGGTAGTTGTAGTACTCACAGTTCATGGTACGTAGCTTGCTCCACCCTGGCGCTCCTTAGGGCTTTGCGTTGAATGGAGGGTGCACACTTTCTTTCCTCAGGGTACACCCTGATGTTGGAGCTCCTACTTAGTGGTTTTTGACCTGCTCTTGATGGTGAACAGTTTGGCTGTTTGCAAGAAATGAGTTGATGATAGGAGTAGCAGTACTACATACAGCAGCAAAAGTCATAGTTCCAAATTATATCACAGTGTAGTCTCTCTCCCAATAACAGTGAATAGGCAGCAATAATGATGGTAGTTGTCATATGCCCTGTCTCTCCTTCTAAGGACACTTTGCAGTCCCTCCAAACAACTTTAGGCAATCTATACTGATCTTGTTAACCCTGCTTTATGCAGGGATGCACTCCAATTCTTGCTGTGTCAATTCCTAGCTGCATGTGCAGTATCATTGTTTGGGGTGGCCCCAACACTACGCTAGGTCCCCCAAACTCTGTCGAAGTGTCACCACTTGTTGATGCTCTCCGGAAGGGATGGAACCCAAATGGAAAATAAGTCCAGAGAATTAGAGTCTGTGCTTTTTTACTGGAGGAATTCAGGTACAAAACAATACAGGTGAGGCATAGGACTGGCTCCTCCCTAGCAGAAGAAGGGTTTGATGCTGAAGAAAGGCATGAGCTAGTTGTCCCTCTCTCTTTCAGAAGGCTGGTACCCTGGTCAAAGGTTGGTGATCCAGGGTCTGTGCCAGCATATCTACATCTCAGCATCTTCTTCTGGTCACTCAGTAGTCTGTCAGAGCCTCCCCCTTCCCCCCCAAGCACTGGTCCTTAACTGTAGAACACTATTCTCCTTATATACAGTTTCTAATGTGGACTGGAACCTTCTTTTGGGAGGGGTGGAGTGGAGAAACTCAGCACAAACAATTACAAAGTTACCACTCCTGTCTGGTATAGACTTACATTACAGCAGATTTTCCACACACAAACAAGTTTCCAGACATAACAACATAGCTAAACCAGACACTCAAAAGGTCAGTCTGTCTGGTTTTGGTGGTAAAGAAGTCTGGCCTTTTCCCTCCAAAACATGCTCTTATTTAAACCCTATGGCAGCTTTGGAAAATTACCAGCCTCTTATTCAAAGTCCCAAAAGTCTTGCAGTATTCATTAACTCTTTCCAGAAAGCCTTGCAAATACAATGCAAATGAAGAGGATATACATCACAACTTATATATAAAATGCAATTAAACAGTATTAAACAGTGCAAGTCAACCCTTTCAAGAGAAATAAAGTAAGTCTTTTTAACTTTGCATAGGGGAAAGTGGAAAATGTCCACAAATGTCCAGACTTCACAGTACCCCTGCTCCAGGGCACTAGACATACATCTATGTGCATAGATTACTGGCCTCAGCTGTGACATCTCATATTTTGCTGTGGCCATGATAACCAGTGCACGTTGAACTTCACTGCTGCAGCCATGCATTCAGGTATTCCCACTGGATTAAATAGAGAAGAGAAGGGATGAGCATTTATTAATTTGTTATTTTAGACCATTTACGGGTGCTGCCTGAGCTTTTGTTGAACTTGGACAACCCCTTTAATGGCTTTGCCACTATATTTGAAAAATATTTTCAAACAACTTTTCTGTCTTTAAGTGACCTGCATTTTTTTGAGTAATAGCAGTTTATCTTAGCTTAGTTGAGCCATTTTAGCCTTATGTAATTGGGCTGTTTAACACCCACCCTAATTTGTTTATACTGATGAAAAAGAGAAAGACATTCCACAAATTAACTTAACTGCACATGTTTATTATACTCTATGCACACTCTAATAATGTACATTATGCACACACTAATTAGGTACATTATGTATACACATTTACTAAGTACAGTATGCATACACATATTATGTGCAGCATGCACAGACTAATCATGTATGTTGCACACACTAATTATGTACATTATGCATACACATATATTATGTGCTGTATGCACACACTAATTATGTATGTTACACACACTAATTATGTAAATTATGCATACACATATATTATGTGCTGTATGCAGACACTAATTAGTTATGTTATACACACTTATTATGTACATTATGCATACATGTACTATGTCCAGTATGCACACATTTATTATATATATTGTGCACACACCAATTATGTCAGCATGCACACATTTAAAGTGTTTTTTTTTTCCACAATACAAACTTGTAGATAGGGTATTGTGATCATTGTGTTCAAACTTTTGAGTTTTGAGTACTATATACTAAATATACAAAGTCTCATTAATGCCCACATAATATTACCATACAGTGCTCAACCCATGTCCAAATAATACCATCATACAATGCCTAAATTATACTTGCATTAGTATTTACAAAATACAATTTATGGTAGCTACTAAATAGCAATAACATTTGCCTGTATACAGCAATACCATCATCCAGTGTCCAAATAACACATAATATCCAATGACTACTCACAAAGTATTTACATAATAAAATCATATAATGTCCCCATAACATTTCTGAATAATACCATCAGAAACTGCTACATACTAGTAGTCAAGGTGGCCAAGGGCAGTGAAGTGATTAATGTTAGATTCGTCTATGGTCGTCTAGGGTGTTGAAGGGGTTTTATCCACTGTAAAAATATTGATCATCTTAAAATGTCATATATCTCATAGAGATACAATACAAAAAAAAGATACAAAATACACTAAAATCTCATATTGCTAATATCTAAAATAGCTCATAAATAAAAACAGACACTTCATGAATATTATTCATTTGTTAGTCATCATGATTCGTCAATGAAATGATGTCAACTACGTCAGTTGACATGAAAATGTTCTAATAAAATCTAGTTTAGTTTCTATTCAGTTTTATGTCTGTCAGTACAAAACTACCATCCCAATGCCAAGGTTGACAGGGACTCTCTTCTCTGGTGTACAGAGGGAGGCCTGAGCCGGTTTATGACTCTGAGATATGTTGCCCTGATGTAGCATATATATAGGGGTTGACTTCATGAGGCAACTTATCGACAGTACCTCAGTTTTCTCCATTCCAGTCCCTGTTCTCCATTCCAGTTCCAGTGCAAAACTATAGCTTTCAATCATAGTTACTCTCCAGCTAATGATCCCCTGAACACAGTTGGTGTGCCAACAGCACTGTTCATCAACTCCTGTCCTTAGGACCCACGTGTTGGTCATGTTTTCAGGATTTTCTTAGTATTGAGCAGGTGATATAATTAGTGTCAATGAATCGGGACTTACCACAGGTATTCCTTCTGTGGAATAGTCTTAAATAAGTAGGCCCTGAGGACTGGGGTTGAAGAACACTGGCCTATAGGATCATGATGATGTATTTTACATGTACAGTATTTTGTAGGATCTGTCTTGCATTGATGTCATACACATGGGTATTATTTAGGGCAAAGGGGTGTGCCCAGCAGAAACCCCCCTTGCAAATTCAGTAACCATCTTATTTGAACTCACTTGAGGAAGATGTGGGCGTCTGCACATTTTCAATGAATGGTCAACCATGTCCATACATGGCCAAGTCCTTCATTAGCCATACAGAGGGTCATTTTCCTCTCTAGCTAATAAATAGATCTCATGCTGGGGATGTTTCTCGATGATGCTCACTTAGGTTTTGAAATCAGGACAATTATTTTATAATCACAAGTAAAATATTTCTAAATGTGTTGCATTTATCTAAAAGATATAAATTCCAAACATATCAAGACTTTTTAATTCTGTGTTAATAAGATTATTAGCAATGCACTGTATGACCTTTTAATAAGAGTGCAGACAGTACTTGGTTTCACTGAGCTCTACAAAGCTGCTGTACTTTGTGCAGTAGATAGGGATACGGTATCTTTCGACCAGAATTGTGTTTTCATGTTAGCTTTGTCCCATAGCATTTAATGAATGAAAACAATTGTCCTTGTTAGTATCCCATCACTTGGCATCTGTCCATTATGTAGTAGCTTTTAGCACTTGGTTCATCATTAGTTTGAGTGGAATTAGACTGTTTTGCAATTCTGATGCCTCCATTAGAAAATTGTGGTGTATAAAAATAAACTTTTAGAGGATGGAGCGCAGTGTTTGTCCTATTTGGTTCAGTTTGACACAGGTCAAGTAAAGTCATTTAAACTCATTAACATTTAGAGAACACTTTTTCTGCACTACGTACTTTGTCGATATCATGTTGGTGAGTACTGACATTGGTTAAACTTTTTACATTGAGTAAGCTTTTATGTTCTTAAAAATACACATTGTTTTATGAGTTATAATATATTGCAAAACATAAAATTATATTTGACTAGCTGAAGGTCCCAGCTTCGCCCTGGTATATTTAATCTATTTCATTTAAATGTTTGTATATGGGTCGTTAAAAGATATCGAGAGTGACCTCTACAGTGCCCACCTCTTAACAGAAACATCCACAGCGCCCTCCCCTTTAACTGTGACCTCCTCCAGCTAGGGTGGCCACTGTCTTCACCCCAGAAAGCCGGACCTCACCGGCCATTCCCCCAAATGTGAAGCAGCGCCCCTGGTCCCCATGAAGCCACACCACTAAACATGAGGCCACGCCCCCTGGCTCCGTGAAGACATGGAGGAGAAGCTGTCTGAGTGTGAGCTACTGAAAGGGTGGAAATCCCTGCGTCCGTCCAGGCACTGTGCCGGACGGAGAACAGGGAGCCAGAAAACTGGACTGTCCAGCC
The DNA here is from genome assembly GCA_900303285.1 of Rhinella marina. Classification (NCBI taxonomy): domain Eukaryota; kingdom Metazoa; phylum Chordata; class Amphibia; order Anura; family Bufonidae; genus Rhinella; species Rhinella marina. The sequence continues at coordinate 29,922 of ONZH01012975.1, read as the reverse complement.
TAAAGCCGGACATCTGGCCACCCTAACATCAGTCTGCCCCTAGGGTGGCCAGAGGTCCAGTTTTAGGCTGGACAGTCTGGCTTTCAGACTCCCTGCCTGTCCACCGTCCTGAGCAGGGCTTGGACAGACACAGGGATGTCCACCCTTTCAGTAGCTCACGTTCAGACAGCTTCGCCTCCATGTCTTCACGGAACCAGGGGGCATGGCCTCATGTTAAGGGGTGTGGCTTCATGGGGACCGGTGGCACGGCTTCATGTTGGGGGGATGCTGGACAGTCTGGCTTTCAGACTCCCTGTCCTCTGTCATGCGCAGGGCCTGGATGGACACAGGGATATCCTTTGAACAGCTCACTCTCAGACAGCAGCACTGTGCAGTCTGAGCATGAGCTGCAGGGAGAAAGTCACCCTCCCTCCTCCCTCCCCTGCAGCTGACAGAAGTTGATTTTTACCTTCATTTTTTCAATCCTGGTCAGATGCGGAGTGGAAGGGGCGTGGTCTGACTGAGTTGGGGGCATGACTTAGTGGGACTTGGGGGTGGGGCTTTTAAGTCCTTCTTTTGAGGGTGGCCTGAATTACAGGTCGATGCCATAGTAATTTAGGAGGAAACACAGTGGGTAGCAGTGGAAGAAAACATCTTTAATTACTACTGAATGGTAAATATGTGAAATTTACATTATATGAGGTAATGATTGATGATGAGTTAGTCTAAAACATAAGTTATATTTATGGTAACTGGAGTACCCCTTTAACAGTGTCATCCACAGCGCTCTGCCCCTTTAAAGCTCATCTACAGCAGTGAACTGGCTGGGTTGTTATGGAAACCTGGTGTGTGTGGAGACTAACTGCCTGTGAGCTTCTATTGGCTGATAAGGGTCATGTGACCAGGCTTCTATTGGCTAATACATTTTTTGGGAATATCTCAGGAACGGTATGTCCTGCAGAGCTGAGACCAGTTCTAAAATCTTCCCAGACACCTGATGTACCTGTGTGCCAAATTTCATGATTGTAGCTGCGACGGTGCAGATTCCTTTAGTGGACATACATACACACACACATACACACATACATACACTCAGCTTTATATATTAGATGTATTTGTGGGCGAATCGAATCCAAAGAAGTGGAATTTCCTTGTGCTTTGTGGTTGCGAATCGATTTAATCTGAAATAGTGTAAAAAAACTAAAAAATCATACTTACCTCCTCCATTTGCTCGCGAAGGGCTGGCTGCCGCCATCTTGATTGAAGTTCTCAGCCGAAATCCCATGCATGGTGATGTATGACATCACCACGCCAACCTCTTTGCTTCTCTCTGGCTGATCTTATATAGCGCTGTGTTCAGTAGCATCTACATATGTTCTCATCATTGTCTAGACACCGTCTCCTTAGGGTGCTGCCACATGTTCTATCTTTTTTATGCGGTTTGAAGAACATTTTTAACTCTTTTGCAGTGTACTGGGATGCTGCGTATGAAGTGTAAAACTTCAACTGCCATTGAACTGCTTGGTCTTTCCTTAATTGTTTGTCTTGAGTCTCTTAAAGGCTATGTATCAGGGTTGCCAACCTTCCTTTCAAATTTTTCTGGACAACTGAACCAAAATTTACGGACAGCCCAAAATTTGTACGGACATATGCCACACCCCCTTTTTAGAGGACACGCCCCCTTCCACGCCCCAGAATGAAGAATATTGTTCAGTAGTTAAAAATAAAATATGGCATATGAAAACAAAATCAACAATTTTCAGCTATTACATCCTGTGACACGCTGGACTTTCTGGCATCATTTCTGCTGCCATGTAAACAAAGACTGACAGGCATGTAATGGGCAAGTGTGCACATCTGTCACTGTGTTGGTGATGTGCACACTGATGTGCAGGTGTATGGCATGTGACCACTGCAGCCAGTTCTCAGCATTAGATCACCGATTGGTGATTGGCTGCAGCAGTAACATACCATATACCGGCAGAGCTGCATAAAATGGCTCTGAGGACATAGGACATATTTGGATGGACATTACATTCACCAATACCAAAGATACAAGATGATACAGCACCACATGCCTCTTAAATCCAGTGACGTCTTCCTGATGTAGATGTTCTCTTTTCTCATCTTCTCTATTTGGCCCACACCACCATGACTAGTTCTTTCAGCCCCATCTTCTTTCTGCAGAGTTTGCCACAACAACACTTTAGATTACCCACTTTTCTGTTATCCTGCTGCTACCTAAAATACTGTGCCCACTGTGCTCCCCAATGTCCCCAAATACTATACTGTAGATATAACAGTGCCATATAGGTAGGACCCCATATAGTTACAGTGCTCCCCAAAGTCCCACTGATACTAATAATTTTCTCCCAGAGTGCCCTCATTAGTAATAGTGCCCCAATAGTGATAATGCTCTACAAGTAGCCCTTTTAGCAGTAGTGCCCTCCATATTGTACTAATAATAGTAACACCCCCAATAGTACCCCTGGTAGTAGTAATAATTCCCCACAATAGAAATCATTTTTCTCATAGCGCCTCCAGTAGTGCTACCAGAAATAATAAGGACCCACTGTAATGGTCCCAGTAATTATAATACCCATTATAGTGCCCCCAGTATCTTAAATGGTCCCCTCTAGTGCCCCCAGTAGTTTAGGTAGCCTCATATAGTACCCCAGTTTAGATCTCTCCATGTAGTGCCCCAAGAATTTAGATAGCCCCCTGTAGTTCAGATAGTCCCTGTAGTGCCACAGTATGCCACAGTAGTTTAGATAGCCCCTGTAGTTCAGATAGTCCCTGTAGTGCCACAGTAGTTTGGATAGCCCCCTGTAGTTCATATAGTCTATAGTGCCCCTAGAAGTTGGATAGCCCCCCTGTAGTTCAGGTAGTCCCCATAGTGCCCGCAGAAGTTAGATAGTCCCATTGTGCCCCCAGTAATTATGTTGTCCCCTTAACTACCCTCAGTAGCTTTACTGTACACTATAGTGGCCCCCCAGCAGCTTAAATGCCCCCATACCTTAACTAACTTCTAGCAGCACCAGCTCCGCTGCTATATAAGTCCCACTGTAGCATGGCGTGGGCGGGAATGCTGCAGGCAAAAGACTAAGAAAAATAGCTGGGCTTTCATTGGTGTTCAGTGTGGGACTCCTCCTCCTCGCTCCTCTCCAGCGTGAGCGTCGCTCCCATTTCCCTTCACTGCGCACGTATGCACAGTGCAGAGTTCATAGTTCGAGCCACAGCTTCACGGACAGTGTTTTTTTCTGCCGGACGCTACGGACGGCAGAAGAAAACTCCCAGGTTTTGCGGACTGTCCGTAAATTTACAGACGGTTGGCAACCCTGCCTAAGACTGATACATTTTCCCTGCACTGATACATAGTAGCAGAAGAGACATGTCAGCAGCTGCAGTATACAGCTGGCAGAGGACTGTCCGCACAGGATACAACTGTAGCAAATGCCCAGCTGTGAGTAGTTTAGACGTGTTCACACCTGGTATGGAGGCCGCAGCACTGACAGGCCCCATTATAATCAAAGGGTCCCACTGGTGTCCGATATGATGGAACAGAAGAGAAATAATGTGAACTGAGCCTTATGTGCTGCAGAAAGATTCTATTCACTGACAGCAAACAAAGATCTTAAAGATGTTTTGAAAATATTAACCACATGTTACCATATGGCTGACCATGCTGGGCCTTGTAGGCCCTCTACACTGTCAGCCCTGATCTAAGAAGCACCAGCCTGTAGCACTACAGGTACCATCACTCCTCACCTCACGGGCATTCTCCTGCCCGGCCAGCCCGTTCTCGTCCAAGCCGAGGCCCTTGACATGGCTGTGGGTGGTGATGCGCTGGGTCTTCTTGGTGCTTTTCACCTCCTCGATCTTCATGGTGCCGGGAGCAGTAATGGACATCCCGCCGTGTGACTGCCGGCTCCTGCCTCAGAACGTGACCGGGAATCTCAGGCTCTGCATCGGGTTACCATGCGGTTACCAAGCAACGCCCACTGATCTGAATGACGGCTTCCTGATTGGTTGCTAGGGTCAGGTTCCACGTAGGGATTGGACAACTGAATCGTCAATCTATGTGTCAGGGGGCTGCTTGCATTACTAGAGGCTTCCACGGTAGCCCTGCAGTGTACACAGTCTGGTCCCGTCTCACTGCACTGCGCGCGCATGCGCAGTGTAGACTTCACAGTTCGGCCTACAGGCTCTACGGACGGTGTTTTTTGCTGCCGGACGCTACGGACGGCAGAAGAAAACACCTGGGTTTTGTGGATTGTACGTAAATTTACGGACGATTGGCAACCCTGCTATGTATATCCTTGGAGCCTATTTTTGTTTATGATTGCATTTTACTTATTTTTGGCTAAAATCATATTTTCAATTGACTTTTATTAAACATATTTAGCTCTCCTGTCACAAAGGATTAACTGTTTTTCTAACTCTGTGACTGGTACAGTCATAAGAGGTCATAAACACTTATTTAAGCCACATTCTTATCAGTAGGATAAGGATTGAGCTTTAAGGAGTGTTTATAAGGTCAGAGAGCAGACATAAGGAGTCTGTCTGCTCCCCAGATAACGGAAAAGACAGAAAATCCACAAGCAGCTACTAGAGCAACTCAGCTATGTACACAAAAAGGATTCCATATTTTTAATAAATACCAATTGAAAAAATGATTTTAGTACAATGCAATAGTAACTTTAAAAAAAGGCCCCAAATGTGTACATAGCCTTTCAATAGCTTTTTATAAATGTGTTTTTGTCTCCTTTTTTATTCTGGGGACTGTACTTATTAGTGACATAGTAACTTAGTATTCATTCTGAATTTACTCTGTGGTCCATATTCTGAGGATTGTTTCTGAGGTCTCTATTTTAGGTACTGTACATATTTTGGAGTTTATATTCTTAGGTTAGGTCTGAAGTCTGTTAATTTTGGGGTGATATATGTACTACTTGTAAATGAATTATAACAGGATTCAATTAGGAGAGTAGATTATTTGCAGTGCTCATGCAAACCCCGCTCACACTGATCAGCTATTCGGCAGTAGCTCCAGCACTGTTGCTGCTCAGTTCTATCTACTGTGTACAGAACCAGTTACTGCAACACTGTTCCCTTTGAAGTGAATGTAAGCAGTGTTGCAGTAACCATTTCTATCCATTACACGGTGGACAGAGTTGTGCAGCTCTGGTGCTGACTTCTGGCACCAGAGCTACTAAGAACTGCTAATCAGTGGTGTGTGGTGTGTATGGCCCTTGCTAATGAGATATTGATGCAGGGGCGTAACTACTATACCATAGTGGCAAACCATGCGACTGCTATGGGGCCCAGGGCAAGAGGGGGGCCCAGTTGGCATCATCCCCTCTTTAGACTCTACCCTCTAAAGGAACAACTTTTAGCAAATGAGGCAGTGGAAAAATTGGGCGAAGGGTGATTGAAAGGGGTTTAGGCGTAAACCCTTCTGTCCTGTGTGGGGGACCTGGTTTGATCCTTGGTATGGGGCGCTTACTTCTCTATGTATGCCACTGTATTGATGGCTTATGCTGATGATAGGTCATCAATATTAAAATCCTGGAATATCCCTTAAACATTTTAATATATGACTCCAACTATGCTGATAGTATTGTTGCTGGTATTTGCTTTGTATTTTGCTTGTTCATTCCTTCTTGCTTTTTACATTGCTGTCTATTTGCTTGCTTATAATGGGGTCAGTCATTAGAGATGAGTGAATCTATTCACCGCTTTGTAAATTCTTATTGAATCCTTAATTTTTCCACTCCAGATTCGCTTCGTATTATTCATAAATGTTCTTAAAATTTTGAACGCTAACGCTACGTACGCAACGTACGCAAAGTATGCGTTCTTCTTGCCCCCTCCCCCGGCCCCCTCAAGAGCGGGAAAGTGAAGATACGCCCACCTCAGAAGCGGGAAAAAACAGCCCGGCTCACCGGAAACTAACTATTTGCACGTATAGGGAGTGAAGACTCTTCGACCCAAGTGGGGAGAGATGGTCTTTGGTAACGAGTACCCTGAACCACGGCCCGGTCCAGAGATCAGAGCGGCACAACTGTGCAAGAGAGTCTTACCGGCTCCTGACTCCATATTCGCCTTGCCGGCTGGTGCGGCTGCTGCGGCTCGTGAGGCAGCTGGTACGGTGGAGGCGGCTGGAGCGTCCACTTTGTTGCCCAGGAGGAGAACAACAACAACACCTTTCATTGTGCCAGCATCGGTGACGGCCCATGCCCAGACCCTATGGGAGTACAAGAATGCAGTGGAGAACTGGGTCATCCAAGTACTGGACCATCCAAGGCCAGGAGACCCTACACTGGAGCGGTGAAAGGGAACCGTCCTGTGGTTTTCTGTGTGTGTGGCTTCCTGGCGGATGACGAGGACAGCAAGGAGGACTTTGTGGGTCGCAGGTCAGTGAAACAGCCGTACCTGCCCAATCCCGTCACAGGCTGTGCATGGGGGATCAGGTGGAATACACCCCATGGTATCCCTGAAAGGCCCCTTTGCTACTGGGGTTACCGTATTATCTAAGCCCCTGGTCCCTACATCACCACCTGAAGTTTGGCCGGAGGAACCACCAGGAGAAGTACGGGTGCGCTGCCTTCAGGAGTCACCCTCCATTTCAGGGAGAAGCCACAGCCGGAGCCTCTGATCCCTGGATGCCAGTGCCACCACCACCACAGTCTTTTCAGCTGGGTCAGCTGATGACTTCATTTTTTACGTTCCAGTCAATGGTGATCCACCAGTGCCAACTACCCTGGAAAATGAAGCCAGCAGCAGCCAGGGGAGCTGAGGCTTCTTCCCTGGGTGAAACATTGCCTTACCCCTGCTGTCCCGGCAAGAGAATCCGGAAAAGTAAAGGTGCAAGTGGCTGCAGCTCTCACCAGCATGACCACCACCCGGACCCGGTCAAGTCCAACTTCTGGAAGAAGAGGGCAGTGGAGTTCCACTACGGCAGCGAGCTTGGCCTACAGGAGGCAGAAACGTCCTCTGATCTCATTCAGCAGTAGTTCAAGCGAGGAGGACTTCAGGTCCCTCACCTGAGGAACCCTTCTACTGGCTAAGTGATTTAAAGGACACCTCAGGAGGACCTATAGAAGCCACACCATGGACTGCACCTGACAGGTGAGAGCTAGTTGGCACTTGTTTTGCTTAGTTTGTATTGTCCCCTGTTTGACTCTCACCCAGATGGACATGGCTTTTCACTACTCCCCCCCCCCATTCTGCAGAAAATTCCCAGTTGCGCCTAAGCGCACCAATTTTCCTCCCCCCCCACCCTTTCTCAGTTTATTTGGAAGCCCCCTTTGCAAAGAGGGTTCTTTATTTGCTGCTATTTTATATTATCCCATCCATGTGGATTACACGTTACCTGTTTGGATTACAAAATTACCTCACGTGGATTACAATTGAATTTTGGACTGTGTTCCAGTGTTTTATCATGCCAAGCAGCCACGAGGAGAGACTCAAACATATATCTGAGCCTATTATGCTTGCAAATATGAAATTGATTGCACTAAAATGTTTGCATAATATGTCTTTGCTGTATTTTAGCAATAATGTTTTTATAGGTTCAGCAACGTTCAAGCACTTTAGCCCATTGTGTGTATTCTTTTTCAGGTACTGCAATGTGTCCTATTATGCACTTATTGTATGGTGTTTTTAGTAAATTATGCACTTAGCCGGATATCTAGCACCTTACTTTTCTAACTCATATGGACTGCCTCTGAGGACTGTACACCGCGGCTTAGCCTCGTGTGTATGACGCAATCGCGAGTCAATAGTTCGCTAAGGATTCGTACACACTTTGTACGCTAATGCTGACGTATTGTGTACTTTTAACAATGCTTAGACTGTATGTTCGTAATTTGCGTAGGAATGTTCGCAAAACAGACATAATTTTTAACGCAAATTCGACCGAATAAATTCGTATTAAGGACTAATCTTGTCAGAAATTCGTCGATTATTCACCGAAGTGAATTTTGGATAATTCGCTTATTTCTATCAGTCATGTTTCTTCCAGGGTGCCGATATTTTTGACTGTAACAATAAGGCTGTAGACTACTGTATCTTTTCCACCAAAGTACCAGAAACCCTGAATGGATGCCATCTGAACAGAGTCTTATGCATGTCTGTGTGAGCTCTATTTTTGCTTAGTTTATAACATGTACCTGAGGGAGTGGCACCTTCAGGTGTGAATGCGCTCTTAGCTTATCTTGAGTAGCATTCTTGTGCACTTTTGTTCTTTCTATCAAATTGAGCACCCTGATTGCGTGGTACATATAGGTGTGTTTGCTCCTCCTCTCATTGGTTGCTGTATGCACATAGAGGTCACTAGGAGCAACACATCTATATGTGCAGCGTCCACACTCCTAGATATAGATGCCCAACGGCATAATTAGGTTTAGCCTAGGACTTGCCTGACCTGAGACCACCGTGACGCTGGGTTAGGTGGGCACAGATGTGTTTTGATCAAAATATATTGGCTAAGAGTCTCAGATTTTATCATATCAGAATGAGGTCTTAGTTTATACAGTATATATTGTTTGCATCTATTTTTGTGCACTAATATTCTTTTTCTGTGATTTACTTTGATATATATAGCCACTGACATCCACAATCATTATTATCACATAATGCAGGATGTTTTTTATCCTTTTGTTTCTGTGAGTTTGCTTAGTTTATAACATGTACCTGAGGGAGTGGCACCTTCAGGTGTGAATGCGCTCTTAGCTTATCTTGAGTAGCATTCTTGTGCACTTTTGCTCTTCCTATCAAATTGAGCGCCCTGATTGCGTGGTACATATAGGTGTGTTTGCTCCTCCTTTCATTGGTTGCTGTATGCACATAGAGGTCACTAGGAGAAACACATCTATATGTGCAGCGTCCACACTCCTAGATATAGATGTCCAACGGCATAGTTAGGTTTAGCGTAGGACTTGCCTGACCTGAGACCACCGTGACGCTGGGTTAGGTGGGCACAGATGTGTTTTGATCAAAATATATTGGCTAAGAGTCTCAGATTTTATCACATCAGAATGAGGTCTTACTTTATACAGTATATATTGTTTGCATCTATTTTTGTGCACTAATATTCTTTTTCTGTGATTTATTTTTCAAGCTGCCCTGTTATAAGTTGTAGTTTTAGTGGTGATTTAACTAGAATTTGAAATGATATTACACACATGTGCCACCCACCATTAATTCCTTTCTTGCGAATTTGCCTTTTAGGTTTCTTTTATCAGCTCGTATTTCTTATTTCCTATCTACAAATGCTGCATAGCACGATTAGGAATAAAGTCATTTATGATAATTATCCACTGCACGCCTTTATGTTAAATGATGTATTTCTACCTTTTTCTTCATTGTACAATTAAATTACAATAATGGGAAAGGGCTGATATGGTTACAGTTAATGAAGCAATTTATTTTTAGGCCCGACATACCGGTTATGTGGAGTACTGCTTTCTTTAACTTGATTATGCTTAAAAATAACAAGTCTTCATTTTTTCTCTTATCGATGGTTACAGTTGTATAACATGTTCAGGTTATGAATATTCATTGATTGACTATTACTGCCGCTGTTTTATTGTAATTTTGTAATGCAGAAAGGTACAAGAAGTAAATCTCAATAACAATCTGATACTAAAATCCATATAGCGTGTTCATTTATCATCATAATTACAAATAGGATATTAAGCCAACAATCATAGCACAGTGAAATTTACATTTAAAAGTAATTCATAGAAAATAAAGTAGTAATAGTTTTCTGTTTTGTGGCAATACTTTTCCTTTATAACTTACACTTGCCTAAGTAGAAAAAAAAACATTACTGTTTTAATGACTGTTTATTTGAGATAGGTTCATAAAGACTCATCTAATCCTCCTGCCATATTTTTGGACTTCTTGTTGTGTACCTGTCTACTGTCAGATATTTGTAGGGTAGAGGAAGTGCTTTCAACTTATATGAGAATATTGGTAGCCTAAAATCTGTTCCCAGGGATGGATTGGGAACTGAAAAGGGTCCTAGAAGAAATCTAAATGTAGCTTCATATTGTAGGTGGGACCAAACTGGCAGCAGTCAGGGCTAACACATGTAGGAAACAAACCATTAGCCTTACACATATTGGTAGGGGATGGGATCAAAGCAAACATTCAATCAGGGCTGGACTGCCCATCTGGCAATTCTGGCAAATGCCAGATGGGCCAGTCTTTGCAGTAGGCTGGCAGGAGGACCACTCAAGCAGCTCAGGAGAGGAGGGAGAGAGAAGTGAAGTACCAGCTGGCAGAATGGGAAAACAAGGACGGGAGGGAAGGGTGGCTTTAGTCCAGTAATTTTAATTTTCCTTGTGAGAGATGCGGTATATGCATCACCTGCAATGGTATATGCATGAACAGGGCACAGATATTGTGAGGGCTCTTAACACATGGGTCATAAATATGGCAGGTCATTGCTCTGGTGGACAGATATGTAGAAGCTATGCTAGAAGCTATCAAGTAGAATGCAGTAATATGGACATTGCGGATAGAGACCAAGGTCTGAACTAGTAATTATTGGTACTAGGTACAGGTGACTCCATCTAAGTGTTAGACAATACGAGACAAAATAGTCCTCAATATTTTGTCTTTTATTGCTGATATGCCCTCCGTAGCTTATAACACTTATACTGTACTTTTAACAGTATTTCAAAGATGCTGGTATTTTGGAGGTTTAAAGGTGTATTCCCAAAATCCACAAGATAGGTGATAAATGTTTGACCCCTGACTTCTGAGACCTCTAACAATCAGAAAAACGGGTATCTCATGTTCTCGTTCCTCCTAACTGCACCACCTATAGTGAATAATGGAGAGTTGGCTGAGCATGTTCACAGCGCCTGTCTGCTTCTCTCAGCACCGGCCTTAGGTTACATGGCACCCTTTGCAGAAATAATTTACATTGATATATCGATAGGATATGCCATAAATGTCACCTTTGGGACCCGCTATTATCTCAAGAATAGGGACCTAAAGTGAATGGAGAACAAGCCACATATACACCACTCATTCACAGCTATGGGATTTCCAAAGATAGCTGAACACTGGCTCTGCTATTTTTGGAATTCTCATAGCAGTGAATGGAGAGGACATCAGACATGAACAATGTACTATTTATGATTCAGTAGTAGCAGTGCCATACCAAGCTATATACATAATTACAGCACAAGAACCAGGCATGGTACATAAATACAGCTCTAGAACCAAGCTCATTACATAAATATAGGGGGTCATTTATTAAGCTGAAATATGCCTATACTAGGAGTATTTCAGGTGCAGATTGCAGCGCAACAGCTAGTTACACTGCAATCTGCGACTTCCTGCTGCTCACGCCAGGTCTAAAAAAGTGGGCGTAGCGTGGGCGGGGAAAGGTCGGCAGGCCCGTCTCATTTAGCGTTTTGTACACGTGTTTCAGGCATACAAAAAGGTATAAGTGTAAGACAGAAAGAAAGTTGTCTTACACTTAGAACTGGCGGAGGATCCGCCAAAGTTATGAAGAAGCCGGCTTAGGGGTTTATTAAGACTAGTGTCTGAAACGCCTGAATCTTAATAAATGTGTCCCATAGTGCCTATAGTGCCTCTTGGTCTGTGCCTCCGATAGTGCTTCTTGTTCTGTGCTCCCTATAGTGCTTAAGCTCTGTGCCCCATATAGTGCCCCAGGCTCTGTACCCTGTGCCCTGAATCCTGATGTAACTTTCCTTGGTCTCACAGCATCCTCCAGCTATGCATGTGTGTCCTGTTCTGGTGTAGGGGATCAATGGTTCCCCCCAGGCGAATACTCAATTATATATGTGCCCTATAGATGCCGATAGAACCAGTGATACAATTGAGTGCAACAGAATCGATCTAGTGACCAAGTTCCAGGGTGAAGGGACCATCTGGTGCCCCCTTCAGGAGTGTGGGTAATGCACCCTGTGCAGCCGCATAGGTTGCACATCCTTAAGAGCCAATGTCCCCAAAGTGCCCCCACCATAATGTGAGCCAGTACAAGAACATATCCCCTTATGTGTGCCACTAGAAAGTGCCCCTATTTAGTGCTCCCAGTAATACCCCCATAATGCTCCTCCTCCCCATGGTTGCTCAACAGCATGGTGACAAACAGAAAACAATAAACTGAAATAGATACTTCCATGCGGCTGTCAGCATGGTGCAGGCCTCTTTCGGTCTGTTTCCTGGCTCTGATAAGCTATAGGCACCTATCAGAGGTAATAGTGGGCCAGGCAGACATTGCTCCTGGGCCCCACCGCAGCATCGAACTGTATGACTGTCGTGAGGACAGCAATATTTAATTGGTGATGCGACACTGGCAAGGATGGCCCTGATTATCATACCCCAGATACCCCAACTGTAACCCACAAACATACAAACATGTTTCATATCCCTATGTGTAATTTCAAATGCACAGGGCTGAATTTCACTGCTTTAAAGGGGCAGAGTGCTGTGGATGACACTGTTAAAGGGGTATAGATAAAATAGATTAAATACACCCGTGTGAAGCGATCACTGGGGTATGTCTCTATCAGTTTTGCCCATTCTTTCTTGCAAAACAGCTCGAGCTCTTTGAAGTTGGATGGAGAGCGTTTGTGAACAGCAGTTTTCAGCTCTTTCCACATATTCTCAATTGAATTCAGGTCTGGACTTTGACTTGGCCATTCTAAGACCTGGATACCTTTATTTTTGAACCATTCCATTGTAGATTTTGCTTTATGTTTGGGATCATTGTCTTGTTGGAAGATAAATCTCCGTTTTAGTCTCAGGTCTTTTGAAGACTCCAACAGGTTTTCATCCAGAATGGTCCTGTATTTTGCTCCATCCATCTTCCCATCAATTTTAACCATCTTCCCTGTCCCTGCTGATGAAAAGTAGACCCAAATCATGATGCTGCCACCACCATGTTTGCCAGTGGGGATGGTGTGTTCAGGGTGATGAGCTGTGTTGCTTTTATGCCAAACATATCGTTTTGCATTGTTTCCAAAAAGTTCAATTTTGGTTTCATCTGACCAGAGCACCTTCTTCCACATGTTTGGTGTGTCTCCCAGGTGGCTTGTATGAAACTGTAAATGAGACTTCTTATGGATATCTTTGAGAAATGGCTTTCTTCTTGCCACTCTTCCATAAAGGCCAGATTTGTGAAGTGTTGGACTGATTGTTGTCCTATGGACAGACTCTCCCACCTTAGCTGTAGATCTCTGCAGTTCATCCAGAGTGATCATGGGCCTCTTGGCTACATCTCTGATCAGTCTTCTCCTTGTTTGAGATGAAAGTTTAGAGGGACGGCCGGGTCTTGGTAGATTTGCAGTGGTCTGATACTCCTTCCATTTTAATATGATCGCTTGTGTCAATGCAATTTAGGATAAGTCCCAAATTGGACTTAATATTCAGTTGTCTGTGGTGTGTCTGTGAAATTTATGTTAAATTTCCCCCTTCATGGTAAGAGGGTGCGGCCTCAGCACAAGAAATGCATGTCCAGTTGTTTCATTGCTGATCATGTATATCCCTTCTGGTTACACCCAGAGAGCTAATTTTATTAGAAATACATGATGGTGTAATCACACCCCCCTTTGTCATCAATTTTAAGTATACATGTAACATCAAATCATATCAAAAGAATGATGATGGTAGCCGCCCAATACTAATGAGGACACGTACACATTACTTCATCTATCTGGGAAATTCCATATGCATATTTCAACTTCTGCTAAGTTCCTGTTTTCCTATAGACATATCAAGTGATTATGAATCATTTTTATTTTTAAGCATATGTGACATCTAATGGAGATTAGAGATTATAAGATACTAGCAGAAAGACCCGGCTTCGCCTGGGTATATTTCATCTATTTATTTAACCCTTTCGCGCCCGGAGGTTTTTTCGGTTATGCATTTTCGTTTTGCGCTCCCTGCCTTCAAACAGCCATAACTATTTTATTTTTCTGTTCACATAGCTGTATGAGGGCTTATTTTTTGCGGGACAAGTTGTACTTTCCAACGCCACCATTTAATATTGCATATGGTGTAGTGGGAAGCGGGAAAAAAATTCCAAACCGGGTGAAATTGCAAAGAAAACGCTATTCCGCTACAGTTCTACGGGTTTCTTATTTACAGCGTTCGATGTGCATTAAAACTGATCCACTACTTTCATTCTACTGGTCAGTACGAATCCGGCAATACCTAATATGTATAGTTTTTCCTGCGTTTTCATAGTGATAAAATAATTAGAAAGTTGCCCTTTTTTTTTTTTTTTCCTTGTCAAATCTTGACCCCTATAACTTTTTGGTATTTATGTGTACAGAGCTGTATGGGGGCTCATTTTTACCATTCTGGGGTGTGTATGACCTTTTGATCACTTTTTATTTAATTTTTTTTAGAAAAAAAAGTGACAAAAAACGGCAAATCGCCATTTGGACACTTTTTTCCGCCGCACAATTCGCCGTATTGGAATTTTTTTTTTATATTTTAAAAGTACGGGCGTTTTCGGTCATGGTGATACCCATGATGTCTATATTTATTGTTATTTAGGTATTTATTTCTTAATTATACGGAATTTTTTTTCTACTATTTGAAAGGTCAAATATGGGCTGATATATTGTGGCTTTTTTTTTTTTCTTTATGAGCAATTATGGATTTTATAGACTCAGAAATCCAAGAATTGCTAATTTCTTATCCTGGCCTGCCATCTAGTGGCCAGAATAAGAATTGCACTTTGAAAACTGTAATCCTCACCAGCGAGGATTACAGTTTCATATGGTGTACAGACACCGATTGGCCACACGGGGTGTCTGTACACCACCCGGAAGCGAATGCTTCCGGGTTGAGACGCAACTAGATGCCGTGATCACGTGTGATCACGGCATCTAGGCTCCCAGGAAGACGCCGCCGATGGCGGTAAGTAGCGGCAAGTCTCTGCTGTTAGAAACAGCAGAGACTTGCCGGCCATGACGCCCGCCGCACCCGCGAGCGGGCGTCATGTGCCCGCATCGCCCCAGCGCCGTACATGTATGGCGCTGGGCGCAAAGGGGTTAATGTTTCTGTGTGTCGTTGCAGAGAGAAAGTCAATGCAGCTGACAGAAATTGATTTTTACCTTCATTTTTTCAATCCCTATTGGCTGCGGAGTGGGAGGGGGTGTGGTTTAATGGGACACGGGGGGGTTAAGTCCTTCAATTCAGGGTGGCCTGAATTATTGGTTAATGCCATGGTAATTTGAGGACACACAATGGGTAGCAGTGGAAGAAAACATTGCTTTGCGCGGGTATATTTAATCTATTTCATTTAATGTTTCTGTGTGTCGTTGCAGAGAGAAAGTCATCCTCCCTCCCATCCCTGCAGCTGACAGATGTTGATTTTTACCTTCAATTGTTCAATCTCCATTGGCTGCGGAGTGGGAGGGGTCATGGCCTGACTGAGTCGGGGGCGTGACGTTGCAAGACCTGGGGCGGGGTTTTAAGTTCTTCTTTTGATGGTGGCCAGAATTACAGGTCGATGCCATGGTAATTTATGAGGACACGCCATGGGTAACAGTGGAAGAAAACATTGCTTTGCACGGATATATTTAATCTATTTCATTTAATGTTTCTGTATGTTGTTGTAGAAAGAAATCCAACTTCCCTCCCACCCCTGCAGCTGACAGAAGTTGATTTTTACCTTCATTTTTTCAATCCCCGTTGGCTGCGGAGTGGGAGGGGGCGTGGCCTGACAGAGTCGGAGCGTGGTTTCGCGAGATCTGGGGCAGGGGTCAGAGTGGCATGAATTACAGGTCGATGACATGGTAATTTATGAGGACCCGCCATGGGTAACAGTGGAAGAAAACATTGCTTTGCACGGATATATTTAATCTATTTCATTTAATGTTTCTGTATGTTGTTGCAGAAAGAAATCCAACTTCCCTCCCACCCCTGCAGCTGACAGAAGTTGATTTTTACCTTCATTTTTTCAATCCCCGTTGGCTGCGGAGTGGGAGGGGGCGTGGCCTGACAGAGTCGGAGCGTGGTTTTGCGAGATCTGGGGCGGGGGTCAGAGTGGCATGAATTACAGGTCGATGACATGGTAATTTATGAGGACCCGCAATGGGTAGCAGTGGAAAAAAACATCTTTTATTAGTTTATTAGGATTCTATTTATCTTCATCAGTCATTTAGGACAACATTGGATCATTCAGAGATCCTCAATGAACTTCTGGAGTGAGTTTTCTGAACTGAAAGTAAATGGGCCGAATAATTTTGCACGCCCAACTTTTCAGTTTAATTATTACAAAAAAAGTTTAAATGATCCAATAAATTTCATTCCACTTCACAATTGTGACCCACTTGTTGTTGATGCTTCACCAAAAATTTAAAATGTTATATCTTTTTGTTTGAAGCCTGAAATGTGGCAAAAGGTTGAAAGGTTCCAGGGGCCGAACACTTTCGCAAGGCACTGTATATATTATCATAATTTAGTATACTCTTAATGCACCTACAGAAGTCGTGTTAAGTCTATTTTTCCTGAACTTCCGATCTCACAATAATACACTGACAAAATGCCAGACTCCCTTACAGAGACCCTGTTATATTCAGTGGGGTCCATTTGGTACCATTTGTTTCCCACGTTATGGGTCAGGTCCATTATTATCTTTGTTCTGCTCCTTTATCAGACCATTTCAATGGAAGCCATTAGCGCTGATGACAAAGCAGTCTTATATGATGTTGTCATGTTAGTCATACTCCGCAGAAGTCAATGGGAAAAGAAAGCAGTATCGTACTGAAGTTATATGTAATGGTCCACTAAATGACACTGGATATTGGATAATTTCTCACATTCAGTCTGGCAGTGTTACAGCAGGATTTAACAGCAGTATTTCCTGGACTGAACACTTCTCCTCTGGTATGAACTCATGGCTGTAAAATGGTCCTGTTTGACCTTAGCTGTACTGAATTATACTGACAGCATTGTGAGTACAATTAAGTACAGCTGAGGTCAGGCTGGAACACACAGCATTATAAATCGTTGTAATGCTGTGAGTTCATTTCACAGGAGCAATGTAAAGTCTAGGAAATACTTCTGTCACAAAGCACATTTTACTGACCTAATACACTAGTGTAAAAATTGGCCTAATGTGACATACATGTTGATCTCTGCAAATTGACTATAAACAGAATATACAATGCCATGATAGCCACTGTTGAGCCCCAGACCTTAAAGGGAATCTGTCATACTGAACATGTTGTCTAAGCTGAAGGCAGCATATTATAGAGCAGAAAGAGCTGAGAAGATTTATATGTAGCTTTGTGGGGAAACATTCATTATAACTTTAGCAACTAATTTTGCAGAACTGGGGTTAACAGGCTGAATTCCAATGAAACCCCTTGACTATTACAGGCTGGGTCAGGACAGCAGGTCTCCGTTCACATCTTGAATGACAACCAGGTTTGACTTCAGAGCCCTCTCACACCAGAAGACCAATATACTGGAGCCAGGATAATTTAAAGGAGTTTTCCAGTTATACAAAAAATATAAATAACACCGGTAGTCAACCTTACAGCATTATATAAGTCAAATTATGATGTTCTAAATGCATTTTGACTCCTCCAGCAAATTTGTGATCTGTCACTCGCTGCCTGTGTTTACATCCTGCCCCAAGACCCAAGTGTCTGTAGCATCAGGTCTCTACCTCTCCTTCCCCTCCCAGCTGGAACATCACAGATCCAAGCAGGGGCAGCAGTCTCATTAGTGTTCAATATAGTGAATACTAATTAATCTGTCTTGGATATGGGTTGGGGAAAGGCGCTCTTCCATCTCATAGACTTTTAACAGTTTGGCATTAAGATTTGAAACCGAGACCTTATGTATGTTAGGCAGGAGAGTTGCCATTATACTACAGACCTGCTGAGACGGAAGGGCTGTATTTTATGCAGTATTTTCCTCACAGGCATAACACTAAAATGATGCCATCTACCAATCACCATAAATACTATGTTCACTATATTGTACAGCTTATTGTGATTACAGGGATACTAAATACTGTTTTGTGATATTTCATACTAAGGATAATATAAAAACAGAAAATGGTAACTTTTACCCAAAAAAGCTGAAAACAAAAAAAATCTATTTCTCTGCCATAACTTTACTATAAAGATTACTTTACATGTTTCAAGGAGTTTTGGACCCCAGACCAGGTGAACATTTGCATTATCCACTTCTTTATAGAAAACTCTGCTGTGAATTTTTATGCCTTATACTGTAGTTTAACTTTGTCTTTTATTAAAAAATCACAAAAGTATTTGGTACATATCCCTATTATCTTAACAACCAGTACAATATAGTGAACATATTATTTATGGTGATTGGTAAAAAAGGCTGACATCACATCTACATGGCAGGGTCCTGAAAAAAAATGAGTAGATCACCGTCCTGGGAGACCAGGTCAGTGATGAGGTTCTGTTTACAAGACAGAGCCTTGCAAGCCTTGTCACGCCTCATATGTAGATGTGATGTAATTAGGATAAGGAACCAACACAACGGGAAAATGGGGGAAAATAAGAAAAATATATTTTTCATCAGACCCTCTATTTTCATTATATCTCAGATTAGATCTTCAATAAGACCCCCAATCTTTATCTGACCCCCAAATCACCCCTCCAATTAGACCTCAGGTGAGACCCCCAATCTTTATCAGACCTCAGTTAAGACCCCCCTCTTTATCAGACCTAATATCAGACCCCTAATCTTTATCAGACCTCAAAACAGACCCCCCAATCAGACCCTCAACCTTTCTCAGACCTCAGCACTCTACATGCTGAATATAATGCCTCACTGCAAATTGCAAATTTAGCCTTAAATAGATTTAAATGTACTAGGAGGTGGTGGAGTAAACCTCCTTAGCTCAAAGACCATAGAGAAGTGACAGTGACATGAGAGAGCTATAGATCCTTATCTCTATATGTGTATATATGTGTATATCTGTCTATAGTATATACTGCCTTATATTGGCTTCTAACAGTACAATATAGCTGTCATTTAATTACTCACCCACTAATGATAATGAGATTACTCTGCTTACAGTGAACTATTGGAAGACAAGAATAATCAACCTACCGAGCCCCATGAAAATAGATGTATGATATATGATCTATGAATATAGATGCATTTTATGTCATAAATCATCTGTTGAGTCTCTACTCACACCAGTGGGCCTAGAAATATGCATGTCTCTACAAAAGGAATATAAGTGAATATATAATAGGCTGTAAATCCCTCGTGTTAAGATGTATGTGTTAATAATTTTCATAATCGCATTTGGTACATCATGGGCTTCTACATCTTCTGTAGACACTACTTGACTCATATTTAGTGTCAATACGATCTGTATGCTGAAATATACTGTGCTAGTAATTCCTTTTTCCACACTTGGAATATTTTTTTGTTCATATTTTGTATCTGCCAGTTGGGTAAGTAGGTGTGAGTACGAATAATGAAGTGCCTCCTCGAGGTTGATTCAGTATGCAGGAGTTTGTTCCACCAGCCCACATCTTTTGCTAAAAGAAAATAAAAAGATATGATCAGGAACAATTTAATTGACAGAAGTTGGGATATCCAATCTGATTGGATTTAAATCTTCTTCCATGTCTCTAGGACAGTAAGAACTTCTAAAACGCAATGCAATAAGTATAAGGGTTCATTCATATGAAAAATGGCCGTTTCAGAACCTACTGAAATCTATGGGGTTATTCACATAGCTGTTTTTTAACACCCAGTAACTAGCAGCATTCTGGGAGAATTATGTAAAGTGAGGGAACTGCATGGGTTGGGATTTTTAAAAAAGCCAATAAAATTCATCCTTTTTTATTGGCCATTTTAATGGTGGGCAGTATGTGGGCCATTTGATGTCCTGGGGTACTATGGAGGACATTACATATACTGAGGGCACTGCAGGGGGGTTGTGATGTTGAAATAAAAGTCTATTTTAACAGTCATTTTTTTATGACCGCCAAAATTAGCCGCAAAACGATCAGGAAAAACAGATAAACGGCCAGAAAATAGATGCCCCACTGATGCAATGTGAAAATTGACAGTTTATCCAACGTGTAAAATGTACACCTTGACTTTTCATCTTTTTATTTCATAAATGTCTTTGCACATTTATACAGTGTGTCTATGTAGCTTTTGCACATTAAAGCCTAAAACTTTAATGGTTGGCCTTGTTGCCCTTCTGAATCTAAGCATTTCTTTTTTATAAAGTATAAGGTTGTTGATGTTACTGTCTGACCACTTGTGAGTAGTGTGTGTTCTTGTGTTTGGTGGCAGCAAGTGTGTTTGTGGATGTATGGACTAGTTGGGGGTACATACTTTGCTCAAGGTAGCCTGAGTGTGGAGTAAGTGTGAGATTGAGCTGTGGATTGGTGTTACCCATTAGAGTCACTACCTGGTCACAGTGATTGAGGGCAGTAGGATGGAGCTGATTTCATTCCCTGTCCCTTGATCGTGATACTGTCCCACGGGATTAATGAGTAATATACATTTTTCCTGCCAACACACATACAAATATAAAGAATTTTTGAGTTTAGAATATAGCAAAGACTATGGAATTATATCAGCTTGTCCTTCACATTACTATAAAAAAATCAAAGAAATATTGGCCTTTACTACTCACCATAACAAACATCTGCATATAAATCTCTGTTCTTATGTTAAAGAGTTATTAACTTTTCAAAAAACTTTTGATACGTTATGTCTCTATGACATATCAAAAGTTTAGATTGGTGGGGAACTGAGCATTGATACTCCTACGATCCCTAGAACAAGAGGAGAGAAGTGCACGAATAGCGTGCTCACTGTCTTCGCTGCATGAGATCCCCTCTTCTCTCCCCTTCTCTCTCCTCTATGTTTGCTCTTCTCTCCTTAGGCATCATGGGGGTCTCAGTGCACAGACTCCCAAAATGTAAACTTTTGATGTCTCTATGAAATCTCTATGAAACGTTTTTGAAAGGTTTTAAAACTTGCTTATTGGATGAAGAGAATCCCACACGAAGCATTACTAGATTTAAGGTGGATTTAAATGAACCAATAATCGTCCAGATTAACGGGAATGACCATTTCTAGGAAAGCTTGTTGCCAATAATCTGGCCATCTAAACGTGCTGCCAATCACCCGATAAACAAGCAAAATGATCGTTCATTGAGTGATCTTGTCGTTCAAGCAGGCACCACCAATCATCATTTCTGGGCAGCAGATCATGCTGACTAAATAGCGATCCGCTGCCCAGAAACAATGTTTCTGTATACCAATCCTTCATCCTCATCCTGTTAAGGAGATTGCTGCATGTAAATACAGCAGTCTCCTTCACTGAATGAGCAGCCGACTGTCAGGAAGGAAGGCTTCCATCTCGACAATCGGCTGCATCATTGGCCCACCTAAACCTGCCTTTGCCACAATCTGTAGTTGTGCTTAAAAATACAAAGTATCCAGTGATTTTTCAACAAATATGTGAATATTTTGAGAGTTGCCAAGGTCGCAATTCTTTGTCATGAATATTCTGCCATATTTGTCCAACAGGGCAGCCTTTGCATTTCTTCATTGTTATCAAATGTTCATTCCATTTTCATGGTTGGTACAAATGTGGATGGTTTTACAAGATGAATTCAATTATGCATTGTTTAAATGTATCAAAGAGACACTATGTCCCAAGATTTGACATTGGATACGGCAAGTCTTTATCTGGCAAGAGAAGGTGGTAAAAATTGGATTTATAATTAATAACATTCTAAAAGCATTTACGCAAAACTGCCTACTCCAAGTGCCTTTCATTTACTCTTATTTGTTCCGAAGTGCATTATTCTAAAGAATTTCCTTTTAACATTGGCAGAAAGACTATTGACCATGATGACATGTGTAAAGCATTAGAGGAAGGCAAAGCATAAAATATGAAAGGGTATTTCAAGGTTCTTTGTTCTAAGGCAAATGTATATGTCTCAATCTGCTATCTCTGGCTATGCTGCCTGGTAAATGGATACAACCGTAATGTAATTCATGCTAATATAGACATTTTATTGTCAAAACAAACAAAGGAACTAAATGGTGATAAGCAGTGTGGTCACAAGGAATGAGCAGCACCATTGTATAAAGAATTATTCTATAAACTGTCACAAATATAGTTAAAGGTACTGCCAGTCCCCTCAATATAATGTAATACAAGTTAGAAGAATGGGCTCTTTATTAAAAAGAGGAGAATTTAACACTACAATCACGCTACACCAATCTGACCACTGTTCTTATGAATGCTTATAATGTTAGATTTGGCTCTTTTTCATTGTAACAACTTCTACTTCAGACTTGCCAACACATTGACATACAGAAATTGGTTGACCTGAATTACTGAAGTAATTGCTAGCATTCTGAGGACCCAAAGGATTTTATCTAGCTTTATTAACCTTAAAATTTGGTCACACAGATTCTACAAATATTCAAACGCATAATACATTTAAAACATGATGCATTTAGAGTTAATTGTATGTAGAGGATTTGTCAAGAAAACATTAGCGCAGGGCAGTTTCTAGGGAAATTTACCAACAGGGCGAACATTAAAAAAGCGCCCCCCCCCTCCCTTCCCAACATCAAATAACACTGACTTAAAGGGTTATTCCCATTTTGTGACAATGGGTGCACCTCTATAAAGAACGGAGGGCGCACTGCGCATGTGCAGCAATCCTCAATTAATTTCTATGGGGCCACCGAAAATAGTCATCACCATAGAAATGAATGGCCACGCATGCACAGCGTGCTCAGCGTGCTCCCATTCATTTCTATGGGAGCAGTGGGGAGCCCCTAGGCCCAGCGCTCCCCGCTCCGTTCCACTGGAACCCGCACCTATCAGACAATTGGGGCATATCCGCCCTAGTGGAGCACAGTAGCACTGTTAGTTAGCTTGCACACTGTAGGTAGGCAGTTAGCCTGCTAGCCTGTAGGTCAGGGGTACTCAAGTACTTTTGGTAAAGGTCCACCTACCTGAGTCTGCTGTAGGATGAAGGTTCGAGCTGCAGAACAAAAAAAAATATAAGGAGGGACAACACCAGTGGCGTGTAGCCTTATTAGTAGTAATGCCCTCTGTGCACTGTGCCCCCTTCAGAGGAATAATGCCCATTGTGCTCCCTCCAGAGTAGAAATTCCCATTGTGCTCCCTTCACATTTGCAATACCCATTGTGCCCCCTTCAGAGTAAAAATTCCCATTGTGCCCCTCCAGAATAAAAATGCCCATTGTGCCTCCTTCACATTAGTAATGCCCTCTGTACCCCTCCATAGTAGTAATGCCCTGTGTCCCCTCCATAGTAATGAAGCCCTCTGTGCCCCTCCATAGTAATGAAGCCCTCTGTGCCCCCTCCATAGTAATGAAGCTCTCTGTGCCCCCTCCATAATAATAATGTCCTCTGTGCCCCCTCCATAGTAATAAAGCCTTCTATTCCCCCCCATGGTTATAAAGCCCTCTGTGCCCCCTCCATGGTTATAAAGACCTCTGTGCCCCCTCCATAGTTGTAAATTCCTCTGTACCCCCTCCATATTTGTAAAGTCCTCTGTGCCCCATTGTATTAAAAAAAAAAGACACAAAACACACAGCACTACTCACCTTGTCCCTTTCCTGAAGCTCACAGTCCTCTTCACTGCAGCTACAGACCATGCTGCAGCATGGAGTGGGTGGATCTTATGCAAATTTCCTGTTTGCAAGCTCCGCCCACATCCGCCGGCAGCGCGATCTGTGCAGGCTGAATGGTGGAGCAGGAGAAGTCTTCTGCTTCATCATTCACATCACTGCCGCTGGCCTGAAGGAGGGGAGGAGCGTGGGGAGCTGAGTGGTGAGTGACATCAGCTCCCTGCGCTCCAGCAATGAGCGCTTCCATCTGTATTGATGGAAGCGCTTATTGCTTCTGCTTTAGGTAGATGACGACGGCGCCCCCCTCTTCTTGCTTGACACAGTAGCCCTGTGCGGTCACACCCCTCGCCCAGCTATAGAAATGGCCCTGCATTAGCGTATAGTACGATTTACTTGTATGGTTATGGTTGGATAAAACCAAGCTTTCTTGTCTTTTTTACCCTTAGCAGTTAACTTGGGAGTTGGACTGGTTCCTAGGAAAGTATTGACTGACAAGTTCTAGTTTTAGTCATTGTACCCCTATTAAGCAATGTGTTCCAAAGAAAGGAAATCAACATTTAAGCCATGCCATTCCCATCTTGGCTTATGATCCTCTGGATCAACTTGCAGGATAACAGGCTGAACTGGATGGACAGATGGCTTTTTTTTCAGCCTTACAAACTATGCTGTACTTGACCCCATCAAAGAGCCAAATATTACAAGTTAAGGCTTGGTTAAAGCAGTAGGCACTTATACACATACAGTATAATATCTTTAAACAACTCTATTAGCGATACTTTATTGCACAACTGTATTTCATTGCACAACATTAAAAGTTCGATTAGGCTGCTTCGCCGAATTTTACAAAAAAAAATAGCTTCATGACTAATTACTATGTCACGAAGTGCAATTTTTGTAAGTAGTGGGTGCATCTTGCTTGAAGATCTGGCGCAAAATCTCAGCAGAGATCTTCAATCAAGATGGTGGCTGGCAGCCCCTTGTGAGCAAATGGTAAGTATAATTTTTTTATTTTTCTTTTACACTATTTCAGGTTAAATTGATTTGCTAACACGAAGCACAAGGAAATTCGGCTTTGAGGCTAATCGAATTTATCCGAAAATTCTGATTGAATTCCACTTCGTGGGATTCGATTTGTTTATCTCTAATTAAGACTACTGCACCAAATGATAAATCTAGTACTATCACTATAATAAAATATTATACAGTACATTTCATTGCATTGCATACTACTTGTGTGTGGCTATAGTCTGTGCTATAGTATAAATGGAAATAGAAATATAAATTAAAATTATTTACTTCCTCTTACCCATAACCCTGTTTCATGAATGACTTGGTAAGGAGCCTTGAAAACTGATGATCCATTATGATCCATTATGGTGGTGTTTGAGACATCATATAGTACATGACAATCTCTTTCTAATAAAAGCTAGAACCAGCTCTGTACCTCACATAGACCCAGAGATCTTCCCATTCATTGCTCTGCTAGATTTATATCAAGCTGACAGCTCAAGGGGAGTGTCTTTTCTGCTGCAGCTAAGGGGGCGTGTCCATGCTCTCCCTATCACAGCTTAGGGGGCATTTCCATGCTCTCCCTATCACAGCTCAGGCGGTGTGTCCATTATCTCCCTATCACAGCTCAGGAAGCAGTTGAAAGATGAAACTGAGCATGTGTGGCCTTGTCAGTGAGCAGGGCAAGGAAATAAACAGCCAGAGGTACTATACAGATACATTCTATTGAATAACTCAGTGCAGTGGTGTTGCTAGGCTAAAACATTCAGGGCCTGGGCCCCTGATGTTTCCTCCCAGGCCCCGAATGTCCTGCTTGCCTGCTAGATACAATTGTATTGCCCTTCTCAAGATGGCAATACAATCAAATCTAAAGCACTGCACGAGGTGTAGGACCTGTGGTGACATCACAGGTCATGTGATCGGTGCAGTAGCTGAGAAGGACCTGCGATGATGTCACTGGTCACATGTCATCATGTGACCAGTGCTGGAGAGGCTCCACAGTGAAGAGTGAAGAAACTCTAGGGGAAGAAGCTCTGCTGATGTCTGCTATAAGGAGAGGCGAAGGCAGAGTAATGCTGGGAGTTGTAGTTATTTAACTGGGACTGTATGTTATGGCTGAAGAGAGGGATGTTATTTACATGGGACTGAATGTTCAGTGGGTGATGCTATTTACATGGGACTCTGTTGGAGGGGGCTGTGGGAGGGAGTGATGTTATTTACATGGGACTGTATGTTGATGGCGGCTGTGGGAGGGGATGATGTTACTTCATGGGAGTAATTTTTGGAGGGGGCTGAGGGAGAGAGTGATGTTATTTACTTGGGATTGAACGTTGGAGGGGGCCGTGGGAGGGGGTGATGTTATTTTCATGGGACTGTATGTTGAAGGCAGCTGCGGAGGGAGTGATATTATTTATATGGGACTGTATATTGGAAGAGCTGAAGGGAGGGGAGTAATGTTACTTACATGGGACTGTATGTTGGAGGGGCTGAAGAAAGGGGAGTGATGTTATTTACATGGGACTCTACGGCGGAGGGAGGGAAAATAATTTTATTTACATGGGACTGTATGGTGGAGGGGCTGAGGAATCATCATTGCTGAGGGCACTAACGGGAGGAATATAACTACAGGGGGCATTATAACAGTAGGGGGCAGTATAAATACTGGGGGCACTTCAGGGCAAGCATTATAACAGGAGGGGGCGATATAAATACTGGGGCACTGTAGGAGTATTATAAATCCAGGGGACATTATAGATGTTCTTATTACTACTGGGGCTTCTATAGGAGGGACTTATAGATCTGCCTTATTTCTACTAAGAGCACTATGGGGGATCTTATTACTACTGAGGGGTCTGTAGAGAGCTTTATTACCACTGGGGGAACAATAGGAGGGCTTTAATGATTCCTGTTGGCTCTGTGAGGGTATTATTAATACTGGAGGGCTCTTCTACCGATGGGGGCACTGTTGGGGAGCATTATCACTGTTGGAGGCACTGTTGGCAGCAGATTTACTAATGAGGGCATTCTAGAATGGAATTACTATTGGTGGGACTTTGAGAAGCACTATTACTATGAGGAGCACTGATATTTCTTTAGGATAGTATTTGGGGGTATTGAGGGGCACAGCGAGCAGAAGGATAACAATGTGGGGACTCCAAGTTGGGAGATGAGGAAGCTAAGATGTCTGTGTTTCACACTCTGCAGAGACGAGGCAGCTGAGAGAAGTTGTCCGGACAGAAGATGATAGAGAAGATCTACATCAGAGGAGATGTCACCTGGAGGCCCTGGATGTGAAAGGTAAGTGCTGCTGCGGAAGGTGGGGGCAGGTGGACGACCTAGAGAATTGGGCTATATTCATTGGGGCTTGGGCCCCGGATCTTTTGAGACCCTAGCAACTCTCCTGACTCAGTGGTTATATTAAATGTTTAATTACATGCAATTACAAAAGTATTCAGATCCAGCCACTTGTTTGAAAACTGTAGAATATTTTTCGGGGTACAACCCCTTTAATATTTAATATTTCATAGCTGCAGTTCGATACAGTGCTTATGGACTGTATGGAATTATTAGAAAAAAAGCTAACCCCTTATTCTAGTATCAATTAAAGATACTATAAAATATATTGTAGAATGTGAAAAAGCCTCTAGTTAGACCCCTTATTATCTGTTTCTTATTCGGACTTATCTATTTTATCCTCATTGCATTTGAATTATATGTACGGTAAAGAGCATCTACACACAAGAAAGTTATTGTTGAATCTATGGTCTGGATCACCTTTTCTGAAGTTTTTGGTGACAATTTATCATGAGGGTGATATCTGAAGTCAGTGTTGATTGAGTCTGAACTGGAGAACTTTGTGACAGTGATAAATCTTAAAATGAATGAGTTAAACAAATGAGTGATAAAGAAATACAAAAAGTCTCTAATTTTTATTTTTATTTTTTCAATGAAGCCCAAAAAGTTGCAAAAGCTATATTCTGTGACTTTTTAAAGCCAGAATTCTAGATTGTGGGGCTTGAAGAATTCCCCTATTTTTATTTATGCAAAATATGGATACATTTTATATGTAGATACACGCTTTCAACAAATACTAACTTTAGTTGTTTGCTTTTTGCAATCATATTTTACGTTCCCATGAGGTAAGCATGACCATTTCATAGTTTTCGTATGGCTCATAATAACAATCGCATTCACAAAAGTAAATACTAGTTGTTTCCTGGAACACAAAATCTCAATAAAACCGCCCAGACAACCACGTTATGGAAATGTATAAAAATATAAAGTGGTCAGGATGTTTGATCCCTTATGAAAGTGAAATACGTAATTAGTAGCAACCACCGCAGATCATGTTTCTATATTAAAGCAGTGTAATTTAGTGAAATGCATGTGGTTGAGAATACTGGCCAGAGGAACAAATACTGTACTTGTTTGAGATCCACCCTAAGGTTGTGCAGAGGTCAAATCAATTAACATAATGAACGTGTATTACTTGGAAAATAAAATCATTGAAGCCAAGGTCATAGACAATTAAAGTGAGATTTGAAGTGGGATTACATTAGAACATTGCTATGCTAGAGCTTTTCCTTCCAGAGTCTGTTTTTGCTTCAAGAAATAAGAATTAAACTGATGTGGCAAGTATGACACCTGGTTCCACTACCGTTGATATCTAGAGCACGGAGTACACGCTATCAGTGCCAACAAGACTGATCGCCATGACTTTAAATGTGCGCAGGAACTCCTCTCCTCTCTTCTTTCCACATTAAACATTTTTGCATTATTTAGTGGGGTTGCTATTAAAAGTAACTTTATTATATATATTTTCAATTATTACACATTAATTTCAGCAGCGCTGCACATTCTTGTGGGAAGAAATGAATAGTTAATAATGCAATTTAATTTAAGCATTATTAACTACATGTTAATGCGCCTTTATTGGCTCTACATCAAGAGCAACTTGTTTAATTTTAATGCAGTTTTAAGTAAAAAGTTTTTTGCTAGGGATGTTCTGTTTTAGAGCAAAAAGATAACCATCAAGGAAATCATCCTTGCTTTAGCAAAGATTAGCCAACTTTTTTCCATGTATATAGAATGGATGGACGTGTAATGTCACTTTCATCCTTTACAGCCCACTGCCAACCCAATACTCTCAAAGCAATGTGATAAAAGCATAGTAAAACTGGGCTGTTCTTAGGGAGAGGATAATTAGTATATAGTCCTTTTGATGGTCAATATCCAATGCATTCGTTATAAAGTGACATAACCACCACAATTGTTTGTTCTAGTAAATCACTTGTTTAAATCAGCAATCTGGTTTTGAAAAACACCATAAAAGGAAATTCTGATTTAATATAAGGAGTCTCTAGTCAGGGTCCTTATTAGAGATGAGTGAGCACTAAAATGCTCGGGTGCTCATTATACGAGTCGAATTTTTCCTGATGCTCGGGTGCTCATTTTGAATAACGACCCCCATTGAAGTCAATAGGAGACTCGAGCATTTTTTGCAGGGGACCAGAGCTCTGCATAGGGAAGGTTGTGTGAAAACCTGGAAACCTCAGAAAATGATGGAAACACCACGGAAATGGACAGGAAACAGCAGGGGCAGCATGCATGGATGCCTCTGAGGCTGCCTAATCGTACCATTACGCCAAATTCTGGGCAACAGCCTGGTGGTGACCCTCAAGACAATTGTGCTGACCCAGACCAAGATGGGCAAGGCACATGCCCATCACATGTTAGTAAAGCACCCAACTGGGTGCAACAAAGGCCCATCACCGCCTGCGGGTGACAGCACTGCTGTCCTATCCCCCGCCCCACGACGCTGGCATAAGCCTGACACAGCGTGGTGACAGCGTGGTGACACCAACAAGTGACCAAGTTAGATTGAGGTAGCAGGTGAACCACCCAAAAATTTACCCTGACACAGCATGGCGGTGAACCCAGAGTGACCAAGTGAGACTGAGGTAGCAGGTGAAGCACTTAACATTTTACCCTGACACAGAATGGAGGTGAACGTCAGACGCCGCCTGCATGAGATTAGGGATAGAGCTGCTGTCAGGGAGAGTGTTAGGGCCTGAATTTAGATGTTGGTTAGGCAGGAATCACCCACAAAGAACCCAACAGCCCTTCTAAGGGCTACAAGCACTTTTTTTTTTTTGTCTCCTCCTGGCTGCTGGCTGGGACTTGTAGTGCAGCTACCGCCATCTTGGCTGCACGCTGTGCACAGCGACTGGTGGTAGAATATGTATTTTCTCTCAGTTATATGTATTACAGTCCAGTGAAAAAT
>ONZH01012974.1:0-30097 GCA_900303285.1 Rhinella marina | reverse complement strand
ATCCAGGGAGTTATTCTGATGCCTGACTGGAGTCGGGAAGGAATTTTTTCCCCTAAAGTGAGGAATATTGGCTTCTACCTCACAGGGTTTTTTTCCTTCCTCTGGATCAACTTGTAGGAAAACAGGTCGAACTGGATGGACGGATGTCTTTTTTTCAGCCTTATAAACTATGTTACTATGTTACAGACGAGTGCTGGTTCCTACATTGTAACAGATATATCTATCATAATGATTTCATGGGTGTACCGACGAGACGGCGGCAGAAGAGCAGCTATAAGGCTAGGGCTACACGACGACAGTTGTCACGCGACTTCTTGTCGCTCAAAAGTCGCGCGACAATTTTTATAATGGAAGTCTATGGTGTCGCACTGCGACATGCAACATGCCGCGACTGCGACACGACAGTCGCAAAAAATCCATCTTGGATGGATTTTTACTGCGACTGTCGCGTTGCAGCGTGTCGCATGTCGCAGTGTGACACCATAGACTTCCATTATAAAAATTGTCGCGCAACATTGGTGCGACATCAATGTCGCGCAACAACTGTCGTCGTGTAGTTGTGCACACATGTCGCCGTGTAGCCCTAGCCTTATACACAACTAGCTCCTGCTGCAACTGCCGGGGTCATAGATATCTCACATCCTGGCAGTTTAAATTAAAGTACAACTCCCAACAAAATTTTTACTCCATACATATATATACAGCCACCACTAGAGGGAGCTCAGGAGATTACTACATACAGATATATACAGCCACCATTAGAGGGAGCTCAGGAGATTACTGTCAAGGTTGGGATAAACAGACAACAGAGGAGCGTGTGCCCTGAGCTTACCCAACCCTCTGTCCCTACCTATTGCCTCACCCATGCTAAACCGTGGGGCGACAACCACGAAGACTGCGAAATACACTGTATAAGGTGCAGGGAACAGGGACAACAAACAAGACAGACAAAACACCAAATGGATAGTCAGGAAGCCGCGTCAAAACCAGGAATAACAAAGTACAAAATCGGAAGACGGTAGAGTAGTCAAATACGAGCCAAGGGTCAAATAAGAAGTCAGGATTCACAATACAACGCAAGCAGGAATAGCAAGGATTTTGCAAAAACCAGCAAGGAGCAGAGAGAAAGATAGGTATATAAGCAGGAAGATATCCCACCCCCAGGTTCTGAATGGACCAGATTCAGAGAAGCCACTCAGCCCAGCACCTGAGTATTAACCCTGAGTAGACAAACCAAACATGAAGCTGGGCGTTGGCTCTAAAACAACCCACAGTGTGAACATGGTTCAAGGCAAGGCGTAGGCACTAAACAGAAACACACAAAAACTCAGAATACCAAGCAAAACATAGAACCTATGTTCTCCGATGACCAGACCTGACAATTACTACATACAGATATATACAGCCACCACTAGAGGGAGCTCAGGAGATTACTACATACAGATATATACAGCCACCACTAGAGGGAGCTCAGGAGATTACTACATACAGATATATACAGCCACCACTAGAGGGAGCTCAGGAGATTACTGCATACAGATATATACAGCCACCACTAGAGGGAGCTCAGGAGATTACTACATACAGATATATACAGCCACCACTAGAGGGAGCTCAGGAGATTACTGCATACAGATATATACAGCCACCACTAGAGGGAGCTCAGGAGATTATTACAT
The DNA here is from genome assembly GCA_900303285.1 of Rhinella marina. Lineage (NCBI taxonomy): Eukaryota > Metazoa > Chordata > Amphibia > Anura > Bufonidae > Rhinella > Rhinella marina. The sequence continues at coordinate 28,418 of ONZH01012974.1, read as the reverse complement.
ACAGATATATACAGCCACCACTAGAGGGAGCTCAGGAGATTACTACATACAGATATATATAGCCACCACTAGAGGGAGCTCAGGAGATTACTACATACAGATATATACAGCCACCACTAGAGGGAGCTCAGGAGATTACTACATACAGATGTACACAGCCATCACTAGAGGGAGCTCAGGAGATTACTGCATACAGATATATACAGCCACCACTAGAGGGAGCTCAGGAGATTACTACATACAGATATATACAGCCACCACTAGAGGGAGCTCAGGAGATTACTACATACAGATATATACAGCCAGCACTAGAGGGAGCTCAGGAGATTACTACATACAGATATATACAGCCACCACTAGAGGGAGCTCAGGAGATTACTACATTCTCATATATACAGCCACCACTAGAGGGAGCTCAGGAGATTACTACATACAGATATATACAGCCACCACTAGAGGGAGCTCAGGAGATTACTACATACAGATATATACAGCCACCACTAGAGGGAGCTCAGGAGATTACTACATACAGATATATACAGCCACCACTAGAGGAAGCTCAGGAGATTACTACATACAGATATATACAGCCACCACTAGAGGGAGCTCAGGAGATTACTACAGATATATACAGCCACCACTAGAGGGAGCTCAGGAGATTACTACATACAGATATATACAGTCACCACTAGAGGGAGCTCAGGAGATTACTACATACAGATATATACAGTCACCACTAGAGGGAGCTCAGGAGATTACTACATACAGATATATACAGCCACCACTAGAGGGAGCTCAGGAGATTACTACAGATATATACAGCCACCACTAGAGGGAGCTCAGGAGATTACTACATACAGATATATACAGTCACCACTAGAGGGAGCTCAGGAGATTACTACATACAGATATATACAGTCACCACTAGAGGGAGCTCAGGAGATTACTACATACAGATATATACAGTCACCACTAGAGGGAGCTCAGGAGATTGCTACATACAGATATATACAGCCACCACTAGAGGGAGCTCAGGAGATTACTACATACAGATATATACAGCCACCACTAGAGGGAGCTCAGGAGATTACTACATTCTCAGATATATACAGCCACCACTAGAGGGAGCTCAGGAGATTACTACATTCTCATATATACAACCACCTCAGATTGGAAAGCATTTTACTCAATTTAATTTCCTTAACTGTAATATCACTGCACATGAAACAAGAATTACTGATACTCTCATATATCACCCGTGTTCCTGCCTTTCACAAAGTGTTAGACATAAAAAGATCCAAAAAAGAATCCACTTTAAAATTTCCTACTTGATGAAGTAAGCAGTGTGCGCTGTAGTCGACAATATCTAAGGAAATCTGTCACAGATATGGAAATCTGCTCCATGAGATCCTTCTTTCTTACTAAATTTTGGAAAAGCACAGACACCCCAAACAATATAGTGCACATTTCTAGTGTGAGTGCACCTAGCTTCTAGAGCGAATTGCACCAAAAGGTGCCACAGAGATTGGTAAATCTGCCCCTATATATCAGTAAGTTATGTATCCACCGTGCAAACTGTTTTATACACATTGAGGGCCATTTATCCAAACTGGTCTATCCATACGTACTGGCGTGAGATGCAGCCAATTTATTACAGATAAAATATTAGGCTGCCGTGCGCCAGATACTGAAGTCAATGCTGACTACAGACTGGTGCGGACTTCAGCTATAGCTTACATCACTTTTCTCACCACTTAGCAAAACTGGTGTAATTGGGAAAAAGACACCAAAGTGTTGTAATAGATTAGTATATGTCCTCCAGGGCGGCAGGTTTACAAATCTTAAAGATGTTGTAAACTTAGAAATGTTGGGGGTCATTTACTATACTGAAATACGCCTAAATTAGGCGTATTTCAGGTACAGATGGCGGCACAACGGTTAGTTGCGCCGCTATCTACAACTTTGCCCGGCTCGCTCCAGGTCTAAAATTGTGACACGGGTGGGGAAGGGGAGGGGCCGTGAGACCCGTCTTATGTCATCATTTTCTACACATGTTTTAGGTGTAGAAAATGGTGTAAATGTAAGACGGTTTGGAAGACGTCTTACATTTAGAACTGGCGGAGGATCCGACAACGTTATGGAGAGGCTGGCGGTTTTTCATAACTTCAGCGGATCCACCGCCAGCGCAGGACCTTTATTAATGTGCCCCGTTGTCTAGACCTGCGTGAGATTTATCATCTGGGCTCAGGCTGGATCTGGCGCATGGACAGACACTTTTTTCTGACTACATACTAAAGAATTTAAGTCCAGAATTGTGACACAATTTTGGTGCAAAACGGCACCTTAGGCCACGTCCTTTTCCTGCAAAACCATGCCGAATCCCGCTAAGATCCTCACGGGTTTCAAGTAAGCCCAAGATAGGAAGCAATCATCTCTCTACAACATACACTTTGTGGATGAGCGGCCATGCAGCTCTGGCCTCCTGCGGCTCTGGGTTGCTGAGAGAGGAAACAATGTGTCACTGATTGTTTCTTTTATATAGCGGCGCTCCCTGTCTTGGATACAACGTAGCGGCGCTCCCTGCCTGTGTGGGATAACAAACTTGTATTCACATCAATGATATAGCAGGAAAAAGAAAAAAAATAGAAAAAAAAATACATAAACAATAATTAATATTTAAAGAATCACTGTTACATTGTACGTACACTTTTTGTTATAATTCTTAATTTCTTCTTAATATTAAAAGGGGTTCTCCCATGAAAAATGTAAAAAATGAAAATCAGACATCATATAGAACATGACAATCTCTTTTTAACAAAGCTAGAACCAGCCCTGTACCTCACATGGATCCAGAGATCTCCACATTCATTGCTCTGCTAGATTTATATCAAGTTGACAGCTCAAGGGGAGTGTCTTTTCTGCTTCAGCTCAGGAGGTGTGTCCATGCTCTCCCTATCACAGCTCAGGAGGTGTGTCTCAGCTCTAACCCTATCACAGCTCAGGAGGTGTGTCTCAGCTCTCTCTATCACAGCTCAGGAGGCGTGTCTCAGCTCTCCCTATCACAGCTCAGGAGGCGTGCCTCAGCTCTCCCTAGCACAGCTCAGGAGGCGTGTCTCAGCTCTCTCCCTATCACAGCTCAGGAGGTGTGTCTCAGCTCTCTCCCTATCACAGCTCAGGGGGCGTATCTCAGCTCTCCCTATCACAGCTCAGGAGGCGTGTCTCAGCTCTCCCTATCACAGCTCAGGAGGCATGTCTCAGCTCTCCCTATCACAGCTCAGGAGGCATGTCTCAGCTCTCCCTATCACAGCTCAGGAGGCGTGTCTCAGCTCTCCCTATCGCAGCTCAGGAGGCGTGCCTCAGCTCTCCCTATCGCAGCTCAGGAGGTGTGTCTCAGCTCTCCCTATCGCAGCTCAGGAGGTGTGTCTCAGCTCTCCCTATCACAGCTCAGGAGGCGTGCCTCAGCTCTCCCTATCACAGATCAGGAGGCGTGTCTCAGCTCTCCCTATCACAGCTCAGGAGGCGTGTCTCAGCTCTCCCTATCACAGCTCAGGAGACAGTTAAAAGTTGAAACTGAGCATGTGCAGCCTTCTCAGTGAGCAGGTCAAAGAAATAAGAAATTAAGTGGTCCTATACAGATACATTTCATTGAATAACTCAGTAGCTATACAAAAGTTTTAATTACATGCAATTACAAAAGTATTCAGATCCAGGGGCTGGTTTGAAAACTAGAATATTTTTCGTGGGACAACCCCTTTAAGTAATAAAAGTGAAGTTTTAATTAACTGTAATAATTTAGTGTGACAAATGGGATTTTTGGCCTTCGGACATTTATACTCGTATATGAATCCCACTAAGCCCGCCCATTTTGTGCTAGTCTGTAGAAACCTTAGTTGCGCCAAATTGCACAACTTTTTAGTCAGATTCTAGGCACAGACACATTAGGACCATTATATATAACGTGGTCAATACTGTGCAATTAATCTCTTATACGGTGTCTTTTTTCTGTCTAGTCCAGGCCGGCGCACTCTCCACCACATACTCAGATCTCCTTTCCTGATCGGGCACCGTTGCTACTCTGCAGCGTCAGCTCGCTCTCCGGTACATCCTGATGCACATCAGGTCACAGTGGAGAATGTACCAGACCTGCAGAGTAGCAGGTGCCCAAACAGGAGATCAGGTGCGGTAGGCAATTTTTTTAAATTACAGAACTGAGCATGAGGGTCTGATCTAAGCATGGGGAATCTGATCTGAACATGGGGGGTCCTGATCTGAGCATGGGCGGGTCTTGATCTGAGCATGGGGGGGTACTGATCAGAGAATGGGGGGTGTCTTATCTAAGCAATGGGGGTCTGATCTGAGCATGGGGGGTCTAATTTGAGCATGGGGTGGTCTAATCTGAGCATGGGGTGTCTGATCTGAGCATGGAGGATCTGATCTGAGCATGGGGGGGGGGTCTGATCTGAGCATGGGGATGTGATCTGAGCATGGGGGGGAGATCTGAGCACTGAGGGTCTGACACTGGGAGTCTGATTTGTGTTGTCCGATCCAAGCATTGGGGGGTCTTATTTGGGGAGGGGGGGGGGGGTCGGATTCGGAGGTCTGATGAGCATTGGGGATCTTATTTTAGGTCAGATGAACAATAGTTCAAGGACTAGATCAGGGGTGGCCAACAGACAAAAAGAGCCAGAAAAAAAAGGGTAAATACACGGGTAGCGAGCATCACATAAATTCAGCAGGAGGTTTCTCGGAAATAGGCCCCTTTCACAGCAAGTTTTCCGCGCGGGTGTAATGCATGAAGTTTTTTTCACACATCATCTCTGCGTTGCGTGCGAATCGCAGCACGTTCTATATTCTGCGTTTTTCATGCAACCCTGGCGCCATAGAAGTGAATGGGGCTTCAGTGAAAAATGCATTGCATCCTGAAGCACTCTTGTCTAATGTGGTTTTCACTGATGGTTGCTCGGAGATGTTGTTTGCAAACCTTCTTTTTTTTTATTTTACGTGCGTGAAAAACGCTTGAAAACAGATTGCATTCGCGCATAAAAAAACTGAACAACTGAACGCAATTGCAGACAAAACTGACTGAACTTGTTGCAAAATGGTGCGAGTTTCACTGAACGCATCCTGACACAATCTGGGTCGTTCCTGTGGAAAAGGCCATAGGATTGTTTTTGCTGCAGGAATCCCGGCAAATTACCGTATTTTTCACTTTATAAGACGCATGTGCCTGCATATCAGCCCATTGTGCCCACATATCAGCCCACTGTGCCCGCATATCAGCCCACTGTGCCCCTATCAGACCTCAGGTCAGCCCATTGTGCCCCCACCAGACCTCAGATCAGTCCACTGTGCCCCCATCAGACCTCAGATCAGCAGAATGTGCCCCCATCAGACCTCAAATCAGCCCATTGTGCCCCTATAAGACCTCAGATCATCCCACTGTGCCCCATCAGACCTCAGAGCAGCCCATTGTGCCCCCATCAGACCTCAGATCAGCCCACTGTGCCCCCATCAGACCTCAGAATCAGCCCACTGTGCCCCCATCAGACCTCAGATCAGCCCACTGTGCCCCCAACAGACCTCAGATCAGCCCATTTTTCCACCATCAGACCTCAGATCAGCCCATTGTGGCCTCCATCAGACCTCAGATCAGCCCATTGTGCCCCCATTCAGACCTCAGATCAGCCCACTGTGCCCCCAACAGACCTCAGATCAGCCCATCTTTCCACCCATCAGAACCTCAAGATCAGCCCATTTGTGCCTCGCATCAGACCTCAGATTCAGCCCATTGTGCCCCCATCAGACCTCAGATCAACCCCACTGTGCCTTCCATTACGCACCTCAGATTCAGGCCCATGTGCCCCACAGACCTCAGATCAAGCCCACTGTACCCCCAAACAGACACCTCGCTCAGGCCCATTAGTGCCCCATCAGACCTCAGATCAGCCCCATTGTGCCCCCATCAGACCTCCAGATCAGGCCCATGGCTCCATCAGAACCTCAGATCACCATTGTGCCTCACAGTCACATCATGACCTCAGTCAGCCCATTGTGCCTCCATCCAGACCTCAGATCAGCCCATTGTGCCCCCATCAGACCTCAGATCAGCCCATTGGGCCTCCATCAGACCTCAGATCAGCCCATTGTGCCCCCATCAGGACCTCAGATCAGCCCATTGTGCCTCCATTAGACCTCAGATTCAGCCCATTGTGCCCCATCAGACCCAGATCAGCCACTGTACCCCCAACAGACCCTCAGATCAGCCCATTGTTGCCCCATCAGACCTCAGATCAGCCCATTGGTGCCCCCAATCAGACCTCAGATCAACCCACTGTGCCCCCAACAGACCTCAGATCAGCCAATTGCGCCCCCCATCAGACCTCAGATCAGCCCATTGTGCCTCCATCAGACCTCAGATCAGCCCATTGTGCCCCATCAGACCTCAGATCAACCCACTGTGCCCCCAACAGACCTCAGATCAGCTCATTGTGCCCCCATCAGACCTCAGATCAGCCCACTGTGCCCCCATCAGACCTCAGATCAGCCCATTGTGCCCCCATCAGACCTCAGATCAGCCAATTGCGCCCCCATCAGACCTCAGATCAGCCCATTGTGCCCCCATCAGACCTCAGATCAGCCCACTGTACCCCCAACAGACCTCAGATCAGCCCATTGTGCCCCATCAGACCTCAGATCAGCCCACTTGCCCCAGCTCACCATAAAAAAATAAAATAAAAATTCATCCTCCTATCTTTCCCATCACCAGTCAGTCAGTCATTTTGTATTCTCATACCCACCAGCCTCTTCTCCCATCATGATAAACCACCACAACCAAAGTACAGAACTCTATAAAGAGATGTTAAAAAGGATTTGTCACGTGCTCCGATAATTCCAGCTCTCAGGATCCATTCATAACTTCTTCTCAAATGGCTCTTGTTTCTTTTCTCCCTGCTCACCCCCTGCCCCCCAATTCCTGAGCAATCGGTGCAGTTAGTTTTGTGCAGTGTAATGGGGGTGGTCACGTGATCTTTCTTAGACTACTATTGAGCTATTTAAAAGCTGATAATCTAAGCTTTAAAACAAGACCAGGATTGTGGAGCTTGCTGACATTGGGGATGAGCGAATTGAGCATCAGATCCAAGATCCAAAGTCGATTCACTCAAAACTCAGTTCTAATGTTGTACAGAGATCCGTCTCCATGCAGCATTAAAAAGGATGGGCTCCAGCGAGGCTAAATGAGTTTTCATCAAAGTCTCGAGATTGTTAAACCATTTTAAAACAGCTTTCCGAAGTCGGCTTCAGTACCGGCTGGTACTTCAGTACCAAATCTAACTTTGGATCCAAGTTGAAAAATCAAATCCCAAAGTTATTCATAAAGTCCCATGAGACTTCAAAACTAGGATCCGAAGCTCACTATGCTCATCACTAACTGCCATACAGTTTACAGCCATTAGAAAGGGGTCTCAGTGAGAGCTACATATACTTGAAGTTCTCACTCCTGAACTTATTTTGAATGGCTGTATCTCCAAATTTATGACAGTTTTAAATACAACCAAGATTACGTCTCTAGCTCAATTGCAGTCTGAGACATTACAGGTTAAAGCACCATTTCACACTTCATCTGGCTGTGATCTCAGCCAGCATGGAGAACGGGGTCAGTGGAGATATAGATAAAAGATATAGAGATATATATAGACAAAAAAATGTATTGTGCAAGTAGTACAACATAATAAAAACGTCCTTCAGTGACCCACAGAATAATGTTATCAGCTATTTCTACCACACAGTGAACGCTCCCAAAATAAGTCCCCCCAAAAAACAACGTTGAAATTGCTATTTATATCATCTTCTCCCTAAAAACTAATTATAAAAAATGAATACATTATGTGCATCCATAAATGGTTCTGCAAAATTCCTGGTCTCAGACAGCTAAATTGAAGAAAAAATAAAATAAAATGTTATGACCAAAGGAACACATGGGGGAAAAATTTTACTTGCTATTAAAGGGTGTGATGAAACACACCCACAGCCCCGCCCCTGCGCGTTCTTACCTGGGGATCATGCGGTACGGTTCAGTCTTTGCCTACAAACACGTGACGTTCCACACCCCCTCGGGGGTGTGTAAGGTTACGTATGGCATGGTTTTTCACAGACGCCTCCTGTCAACGCGGGCACAGGCAGGCACAGAAAAGGAGAGAGGGTAGCTTACGCGATCCCTACGCTCACTCACAATCCTGACCAGCTGAGAGACCCTCTTCGCTATCACCAGCGAAACCGAGTCCATCAGCCCACTAGTACAGCCACCAGCTCTCGTTTCATATATCTCCGGTCCGTTAACGGATTATATCGGGTGAGCAGCCAACCCTAGGTAGTGTATAACAATATTACCGAGAACATGGACGTGGGGATTCGTGATCGAGATACAAGAACAGCACAAGATTAAATTATATATTTAATCGCCTTAAGGGCTCACTATATATAACTATATACACAGCAAATGGATACAGCGGTCAGATATGCAAATACAACTGGTATGGTACAACAGAATTGAACAGAACAGTAGTCAGTTACCAGAGAGATGGACAGTCTGTAAGAAGATTTCTGGGTTGCTGTAAGGCCTGGCTGTAATCACATGGGGGGAGTGATCTCAGCCGCTTGTCCAAGGGCTCCTCCAAACACCAATGCTCCATGTGACCCCCCCTCCAGAGAAAAACAATGGCCTTTGTTCTCTGGGGCCTTTTATCCTGCAGCTGGCCACTCCCCTCCGCCCCCGGGAGGAGTCAAACCCCCCGTCCCAGTTCTGGTAGCCAAAAGCTCCACAAAACCAATATGGCCCATAGCTCCAGACCGGGAGGTCACAGGGAAAAGGTTCTGGTACCAACTGACCAGCCTGAGTTATGGCTACAGGTGGAGACCAAAAACGACACACTTATCAGGTTCCTGCTTGGAGATCTGCATATCTGCGCTTCCTGACATGCGATCGCTAACTTATGGACATGTACCTGTCCCTATCTGTCCCCGCTTCGCGAATATATGATTGTCTTAGGTTTGTGATAACCAGCCAGTCCATAATTCTTTATTAATTCCTGGCTCCATTACGTCTGGAAAGTAGTTTTCATGTCTAACAGCTGAAAGCTCCCTGCTGGGGGTTCTTCCTATGAAAGGCTTTTGGTTCCACAGTGTCTGGACAAGGCGTGAATGGTATACAAGTGAGATACAAGTGATCTGCTTTGGCAGTACCCCCTGCAGGTTTTACTCCATCTGCTAGGTGCCAGCAGATGGCTGTGAATAAATCATGTCTTTGATGCCTGTGATTAAATCGTGTCTTGAAGATGGCTGATCATGATTCCTAATTCCTCACAAAGGGGTTTTCCCGGGAGTTAACTACTGATGACCTGTCCCCGACACCCAGGACCTGCGATGATCACCTGTTTAAGAAGGGACCAGCACTCGCGTGAGCGCCGCAACCTTCTCTTAGCTTTTCCTAGGCCAGTGACGTCACATTCATCGGTCCGTGGCCTAGGAGCGGCTCAGACCCATTCAAGTGTACGGAGCTGTGCTTGGTAAGCTGCGAGAAGGTACTGCCACTCACGGAAGCGCCGGTACCTTCTCAAACAGCTGATCGGCGGGGGTCCCTGGTGTCGGATGACACCGATCAGATACTGATGACCTATCCTGAGGATTTCAGAAATTTAGTGAAAAATTACAGCAATAGAAAATAGAAAACCTGACTTCATGATTTCCCTAATGATGAATCTCCTCCTCTTCTCCTTTTTTGCAATGAATAAACCTGAATCTATTTCCTCTCCGCAGATCGCTGGGATCATTGCCATATCGGTGCTGCTCATCCTGTCATTCGTCATGGAGGAACTTTGCTGCTGCCGTCCCATCTCAAGGTTATACTATCGTGAGAAGTACGAGGAGGCGATGCTAAAGGAGCTGGAGGAAGGTCTGAGAGCCAAAGCAATGAAAAAGCAAAGCGAAATCGCAGAAGACTTTGTCGAAATGGTGAAAGACGAATCATTTAAGCCACAACAAGCTTACTGGCTTGAAACTCTGGAAACCCTGGTGTGCAAAGAAAAAAAATAAAATCAGAGAAAAATTTAAAAACGCTACAATAATCAGTGAGGAGCAGCTGAAACGAGCAGCAGCTCTAAGGGCTATTTCCGAGAAGCAGCAGCGCGGCAGCGACAGGAGGCAATCGCTAGTATAAAAAGTTGATCAGAAGAACTCGTTCAACCTTCTAACAGTGACTTTAAAATTGGAAAATCCTCCCAAAAATGTCACTTTTTTATTTTAGATTTTTAATGTCTGTCTGCAGTGCACAACTCAGGGGACACTACTGCATTTTTAAACCCCTAAGTGACATCATTAATTTTAGCCTTAAGAACCAATAATATTTCCCTCGTTAGTGTTCTAGCATTTTTTTTCTTCTAATTTTTTTTTTTTTTAATTTTGTGGGATAAGTTGTAGGTTTCTATAGTCTTTTAAATAACTTTTATTATTTTATCTTTGGGGGAAAGATAAAAACAGCAATTTTTACATTATTTTGTGGAATTTACGTGATTCACTGTGTGGTAAAAATAATATCATTTTATTATGTGGCTCCGTACAATGATGATAATGCCACATTTCTATGTATTTTTACTATTTCTCCTTCCTTCCTGTAGGCTGTCAGCTCTGCAGCTTCTCCCTCATTCTCCTCCAGACTGACAGCTGCTCATATCTCTGGTTTGGTACCAGCTAGAGATTTGGGAAGATATCACTGTTAGAAAACGGGATGCAGTGAACACAGCTGAAAGTGAAAGTAAAAGGAGGTTTTACCCGCGATCATTCCCGACTCAATGTCTAACTTGGACTTTGGCTGTCATTTTGGTTTTCTGTGAAAGCTTCTAACTGCTACCACTCAGGAGATATCAGCAGCTAAAGCAGCCCGAGCTCAGCTAGAGCAGAACAGTGACAAATGATACTACATCTGCGATCATTCATCCCTCATAAAGCTTGCCCTATGGTCAGCCACACATCCTCTGATGATTACTGTCCTATGAAGGGTAAGGCCACACATGATGGTGGTATTATACTGTCACGTTGGAAACAGATTGTGATAAGAATTAATGACTGAACAGTTATGAACATTGATTAACCCCTTCATGCATTTGGAGGTAACTGTCCGTCCAAATCACATGTAACTTAGTGCATTTGGATGTACAGTCACATCCAAACTGCTTACCGGGACTGTGACACTATAAAGTGTCACAGCCCCGGAGTCTCCACTCTCCCAGAGAGCCGGCAAATGACCAATCAGACTGCTCCCCTGCCGGCAAGTGCTCCAATTGGTTAGTCTCTGCAGACTAACCAACCAGAGTGCTTCCGTTAGAAAATGCCGTTTTAAGGCTCTGATCTCCACTCTGGCATGACCCCCACTGTGCCCACAGTTCCTTTACTGCCCCCATTGTCCCCCAGATGCTCCCACCAGCACTTTCTTTTGTGTCAGCTATGATGGCAGCTGCTCAGGAACGGAGCTTCTGCCATTAGCAGAGAGTGTCAGCTGTAACTTACAGCTGACACTCTGCTACAGCTGAAATCGGTTCTGGCACCGTTCTCGGCTGTTTGACCCCATAGATGCTGTCGTCAGTAGCTACCCTCAGCATCCATGGGTTAAGAGAGGGAGGGAGGTCCCTCTCTCTTCTATTGGGCTGCCGCTGTTGCGATGGCAGTGGCCTGATGGCTACCATGGCAACCGGATGTTTTACAAAGGCGTCCTGGCTTGCCATGTACCCTAGTGTAAGTGCATAACTGATAATACAGTGCATTGAAATAGATGATAATGTATAGCCATCAGGCCCACGAGATCGTAAAGATCCAAATGGTTCTTGAGAAAAAAAAGTGTAAAAGTAAAAATAAATAAATAAATATATAAATATAAATAAAATAAAAATGTTCTTTTCCCATATCTGTTCAATTAGTCATTAAAAAATGAAAATGTAAAAAAAATACACATAATTGGTATCGCCGCGTCCATAACGACCTGATCCATAAATGTTACTAATCCCACGTGGTAAGCACTGTAAAAAAACAATGCCGGAATTGCTGTTTTTGTCACCTCACCGCCACAAAAAAGAAATAACAAGTAATCAAAAAGTCGTATGTGCCCCTAAATGATACCAATAAAATATACAGCTTGTTCTGCAAAAAACAAGCCCTCACACAACTACATTGATGAAAAAATGAAAAAGTTATGGACTTTAGTAAATGATGAAGCAAAATATAATTTATTTTTCACACAAGTGATTTTATACTGAAAAAAGTAGTAAAACATAAAATACTATATAAATTTGGTAGCCATAAAGGTATATCAACCCACAGAATAACATTATCACATCATAGGAACACTATAAAAAATGTAAATAAAAAACACTGACAGAATTGCCATTTTTGCCCACGTCACCTACGGAAAAAACAGTATAAAAAGTGATCAAAAAGATATATGATACTCACTGGCCTCATCTTACATCACGGGGGGGGGGGGGGGACCTACAGACTATTTTTAACATTTATGTAGGATAGCAAACTGTCATTTCTTTGGGGACTGACCCATATTTCTGCTTCCCCGGGCAAACGGACGTAACCGTCACGTAACGTATTAAGATCTGTTTTTATCCCTATGTGTGTGTATTTTGTTATTTTGCACTGTTTGTATATTTTATGTTGTATTTTCTATGATAACCCCATTGTTTGTGCGCACTGTCCTTTTTTATATTAAAACTTCACTTTAATAAGAGCTTCTTGTGTTCTAACGATTCCACGGCCTTAGCGTTACCTAGACTGAGTTATTAACCCTGTGAATGCTAGCAGCCGTAGAGTCTACTTGGGTGTTATTTAAGGCAAAGGCGTCTCGTTAGCCTGAAATGACAAGTAGTGGCAGCGAAGATTGATTAGTTTCAGGAAGGAGTTCTGACAGAGGGAGGTCCAGCGTGACCCTGCAGGCTCCCAGTATAGGGGTGCCCCTTCACAGTAGTTATGCAGTCTCTGTGCCCCCTTCATATTAGTAATGCCTTCTCTGTGCCCCCTTCATATTAGTAATGCCTTATCTGTGCCCCCTTCACAGTAGTAATGCCCTCTCTGTGCCCCCTTCACATTAGTAATGCCCTCTCTGTGCCTCCTTCACATTAGTAATGCCCTCTCTGTGCCTCCTTCACATTAGTAATGCCCTCTCTGTGCTCCTTCACATTAGTAATGCCTTCTCTGTGCCCCCTTCACAGTAGTAATGCCCTCTCTGTGCCTCCTTCACATTAGTAATGCCCTCTCTGTGCCCCCTTCACAGTAGTAATGCCCTCTCTGTGCCCCCTTCACAGTAGTAATGCCCTCTTTGTGCCCCCTTCACATTAGTAATGCCCTCTCTGTGCTCCTTCACATTAGTAATGCCCTCTCTGTGCCCCCTTCACAGTAGTAATGCCCTCTCTGTGCCCCTTCACATTAGTAATGCCCTCTCTGTGCCCCCTTCACATTAGTAATGCCCTCTCTGTGCCTCCTTCACATTAGTAATGCCCTCTCTGTGCCTCCTTCACATTAGTAATGCCCTCTCTGTGCTCCTTCACATTAGTAATGCCTTCTCTGTGCCCCCTTCACAGTAGTAATGCCCTCTCTGTGCCTCCTTCACATTAGTAATGCCCTCTCTGTGCCCCCTTCACAGTAGTAATGCCCTCTCTGTGCCCCCTTCACAGTAGTAATGCCCTCTTTGTGCCTCCTTCACATTAGTAATGCCCTCTCTGTGCTCCTTCACATTAGTAATGCCCTCTCTGTGCCCCCTTCACAGTAGTAATGCCCTCTCTGTGCCCCCTTCACATTAGTAATGCCCTCTCTGTGCCCCTTCACATTAGTAATGCCCTCTCTGTGCCTCCTTCACATTAGTAATGCCCTATCTGTGCCTCCTTCACATTAGTAATGCCCTCTCTGTGCCCCTTCACATTAGTAATGCCCTCTCTGTGCCTCCTTCACATTAGTAATGCCCTCTCTGTGCCCCCTTCACATTAGTAATGCCCCCTCTGTGCCCCTTCACATTAGTAATGCCCTCTCTGTGCCCCTTCACATTAGTAATGCCCTCTCTGTGCCTCCTTCACATTAGTAATGCCCTCTCTGTGCCTCCTTCACATTAGTAATGCCCTCTCTGTGACCCCCATCACTGCAGTAATGCCCTCTCTGTGACCCCATCACTGCAGTAATGCCCTCTCTGTGACCCCCATCACTGCAGTAATGCCCTCTCTGTGACCCCCATCACTGCAGTAATGCCCTATGTGTGACCCCATCACTGCAGTAATGCCCTATGTGTGACCCCATCACTGCAGTAATGCCTGTATAAATCTAGTCTATATCTAGTTTAGTCTGTAAATAATCAGTAATGCCTGTATAAATCTGTATTGATGAAAGCGTTCCTTTCATCCTCACCTCCATGACAGCTGGCACCCGTGGTGGACTGCCCCCCTCCCCACCCTTCTTCCGGCAGGGCTGCACCTAGTCTTTCTGCTGCCTGAGGCGAAAGCTGTTTGCGGAGGAGGCGCGCTCCATGCATGTTCCGCATTTTCATCATTACCATGCCCGTCTTCTCACAGCCACAGTGTAATTATAATACATTCGCCTGAATGGAGCAAGTACTTGGAATTACACTACACCGCCACAATGGAGACGACAGGCAGTGTAATGACCAGGAAGTGTAGGTATGTAATATGTACAGCCTGCACAGCCCCTTTAAAGGGTTTGTCCGCTTTTAACTACTGATGACTTATCCTAAGGAGAGGTCATCAATATCAGATTGGTGGGAGTCCTTCACCAATCAGCTGTTTGAAGAGTGGTGAGCAGGTGACTATGGCGTCCCGATTCACGTCTATGGGACGGCTCCATCTGTTCACAGATCCTCCCCATAGAGGTGAATGAGGATGCCATAGTTTGCCACTGCAGTTGTTGTGATGAACAGAGAAGGCAGCGCTGCTCGGTGAGGGGTGACGGGAGTCGAACCCCCGCCAATCTGATATTCATGACCTAGCCTGAGGATAGATCAATAGTAAAAAGTGGACAATACCTTTAAGCAAAACATTACTGAGAGGCCTGTGCTGCACCTCAACACCCATGTGTCGCAACCTCTGTCCATCCATCTTGATAAATGTCCCCCACATTCTCTATCTATGTACACAGATATAAAATAAGAGCACTACTGCTCCTATCCAGATATTTAGGACACTGGTGCTATCTCCTATATACAGAATGAGCAGATGTTGGTTGACACATATACACACACACAGACGTTTACTTACAGGCTGCAGGTTCTCCGTTCTCCTCCTTCTCCTCTGGTGTCTTTTGCAGGCAAAAGGACTTGCAATCTGACCACAGCTTCTGAGGAAGCTAAAACCCGGAAGCATGCACTTCCGGATCAAGCGAGCTTTCACCCGGCGGAGATCAGGGAAAGCGCCCTGTTCTAATAATGAGCCGCAGCCTGTACTCGGCTTCCAGGCTCATTATTAGTATATCCCAGTTCAGGCCACTAGATGGCAGCACTGAACAATGATATAGTGATTTCTGTACAGGATAATGGAGCTAATGCCACTATTCTGTACAAGAGGCAATCTGACGATTCCAAGTTATGGTCCACTTGGGGACGTAACAAAAAGTTTAAAAAAAAGTTTTGAAAAATATATTTTAAAAAAAATATAAAAATTCAAATCACTCCCCATTCCACAAAATAAAAAAAAGACAATTTTCAAAAAATAACATCATAAGCATCACCACATGCGAAACACACATACTGCTAAAATGTAAAAAAAAAAAAACGTTATCCCATACGGTAAATGCCATAATGGGAAAAAATAATGGCCGATTTGCCGATCACTTTATCTCCCAAAAAATTTGAATAAAAAGTTTCAAAATGGTATCAAAACCACAGATCATCCTGCAAAAAATGAGCCCCCCACAAATCTCCGTAGACATAATTATAAAAAAGTTATGGGGGTCAGAATATAGCAATGAAAAGAAAAAAATCATTTTTTCAAAGGTTTTTGAAAAATGCAAAAAACCTATATATATATATGTTGTATCGCCGGATTCATACTGCCCTGGAATATGAAAAGTCAGTTTTACTGCATAATGAACATCGTAAAATTTCACGCCATGGAGGGAGCAAACAACGAAAACGCAAAAAAAAAATGAAAATCGCTACATCAGTAAAGAGTTAAACAATTCAGTATTCATTTTATGTTGGTAGTGGGGCCTGTCATTCCCTTCCTGACTAGTGCAAGTTTTCCTGGTAACACAGTTAGGGCCCTTTCAAGTGACCGTATGCCCTCTGAGACATACGGTCCGTGAGTGGGCAATATGTCCTGGAGCGGCATCAATCGCGGGCACGGGAGCGCACAGCATCATAGATTACAATGGCCCACTCGCAGACCGTATGTCTCGCTGTATGACAAGTGTGAAAGGGCCCTTAAACTCATCACTGGGCTATTTAGTGCACTAGAGAGAGAAAGCCAACGTAGGAGACAGAACCTGTCTGAGGAGGCTGTGTGAGTAAACCACTGGTACAGTCAGGGAGACCTGTTGGTGTAGTTAGCGCTCAGCCCATTTTTGCCTAACGCTACAGAGCTATACATACATATATCTGTGTGGACACATACATACACCTAGAATCTCAGCCAAATCTACACCCCACACCAGTACATTACCTTGTGCAAGCGTTGAACGTTGCAGGAATTTACCGAGGTGTGGTGAACATAGAAGAACCTGCTTGGTTAGTCCTGCGGGGTGAGGAATCTGGGGCAGTTAGTGTCACCTCTCTCCATATACTGTATATACACCTATAGTCTATCTATATACATATACTGACACTTAGGATGTAACTGTCCTTGAACACTTCCCTTTACAAGCGGTAAACTTAGAAATGTGTTTCACCCCCGTCTGCCATTCTAGACGGGTCAGTTTACCTGCTCTCCTGTGACAGATGCCGGGTGCTACAATGTGGGTTCTTGCTGAAGAAAGGACGGCCCTTGTTGTTGGTTTGTCTGTGGCAGTTTCATTACATCCACTTTTTGGCAGGTCCAACACAGAACTTTTTGGTGAAATTTGGCAAGCAATTTGCCAACTGTGCCATGGTAGATGGGTGGTCTGTTAAAGAAGAACTCCCGACAAAAATTTTATTCCATGTCCTGCTAGAAATGTACATGATATAATCTGTAGTGAATGTCATTTTCTTACCAGTGTCTGAATTTTTGACTTCTATCATCCTGAAGTTTCTTATCTGTGTCATGTGACCAGGAATCAGACTCACCAGATAACACAGCATCTTATGTGTGGACAGGAAGTCTATTTCTCTATGTATTCCTAGGAGACTGAAAGTGAGGCTCCCATAGGAATGAATAGAGCAGTGACTGGCTTCCTGTCCTGGGTCAGTTGGAGGTCAGGGAGTTGGTCACATGACCCAGCTACAATAAGAAGAGAGGTTTTTACTCACAGAAACAGTCACTGATAAGAAAATGAGAATCACTACAGATTATATCATGCACCTTTCTAACAGGTCAGAGAATAAAATTTTTTTGCGGGACTTTAAATCCGCTGCAATGACTCTGTGCTCCCTTGAGATCAGCACAATATCTGTCTTATCCTCAGGTGTTAATCTTGCGGTCATATATGTGTCTCTAACAAAGAGAAGATTGCTAATAACTTTGGCAGTAATAAAGATTCGGCACATTTAAGCATATTTTGATTTCTCATCAAATTCTCTGTCAGAGACATATGTCACATGCACATGCAAGATGGCGGCATTCAAAATGGCCACCGTGTTGGACACCATCCCTCACAGATTTCCTCATTCTCAACTACCGTTTTCCATTAATTCAGGCATCTCCATACCTTTGGACCATCCTGGAAATAGAGAAGATCGCTTGTCTTAGTGGTCTCAAAAACATGACGTTACGTCAGTCAAAATGGCTGCGATGGCCTTTACGCAAATGGATACGTTGCGCCCACTACATACAAAGAAATGCGTCAAAAATCAAATTTCTTTGTGAAATTTGGCAAAGCAGCCGAATCGAATTTTACAATTCGCTCATCTCTAGTAATGTGTAATAATCTTTTGTCCCATCTCATGATGATTACTTACAGGTCTGATTGGTTACTTATTATTAGTGATGATCGAGCACCCCGATGTTCGGGTGCTCTGGACGAACACTAGGTGGTGCTCGAGTGCTCGGCCGAGCACCCGAGTATAATGGAAGTCAATGGGAGAAGACCAGGCACCGCCTGCTCGGATGAAGGGGGGGTGTCTGGTCTATAGGGAAACGTCAGAAAATGGTGGGAACACCACAGAAATGGTTAGGGAACAGCATGGGGAGGATGTCTGGATGCATTTTGGACTCCAAAGTCGCTGATATTCATGATGATGGCCGACTATTACGCCACTTTTACGGAATGACAAAAATACTCCCCAAAAAACTCAAGATAATATCGATTTTACAGGAAATATTGTTGGGAAACATAGACTTAGGCCCCGTTCAGACGGCCGTATTTTTGCGGGTCCGCATTACTGTGGACCCGCAAAAATACGGGGCCGCGCGGCGTGTGTTCCGCAGTGCTCGGAACACACGCCGGGCCGCCCCACTGAAGATGCCTATACTTGTCCGTGCGTACGGACAAGTATAGGACATGTTCTATCTTTTCTTGCTGAGCCGCGGCACGGAGCCGCGGCTCAGCAAGATAGCGTGCCGCCCGTAGAGGTGAACGGGCCCGCCCCTATTCCGCAAATTTGTGGAATAGGTGCGGACCCGTTTACACAGTCGTGTGAACTGGCCCTTACTTGTACATTAAGCACACGTGCTGCCAAAAATTACACGAATGAGGCACTCCCATACAACCGGTATGAGCGACCTCGTTCCCATGGTAACCAAGAGCAGGGAGGACCCGGTGTGCTCTCTGCTGCCGCGCGCCTGGCGTCCTCCCCGCCCCCCTTAGATAACGAGCGCTGTCAGGTTATGTGCAGCCGGTGTCCTCCCTCCCCCCTTAGGCAACGAGCAGGTAGGGGGTTGAGCGCTGGCAGTGATAAGCCAGCGCTCATTTGAATATTATAATTAGGGTCACGTGGCGCTCACCACGTCACGTGACCCATCTGGAGGGCTAATTAAACAGGCAACCTGCTGGCCACAGGTTGCCTGTGATTTGGCTATACCTCCAGTGCTTGTGCTCGTTTCCCAGAAATTGACTACTGTGTTTTTGGACTTCGGCTTACGTATTTTGACTTAGTTTCTGCTCTGTCCCCTGGTTTTGGCGTGACATCCTGGTACGACTCTTGGCTCGCTGACCCTCCGATATTGTGTTCTGTCTTTGTTGTATTTTCCTCGTGTTCCCCTTCCCTTTACGCCCCAGCACTTATTCAGGCTAGGGATTGCCGCCCAGTTACGCGCCGTTGCCTAGGATGGGCCGTGTAAGTAGGCAGGGACAGAGGTTGGGGCTCAAGACAGGGCTCACTATTCCCTCACGTGACACCATCCCTTCCAATTTTGCAATTGCAAAAAATAGCACAGGGCACGGACAGATGAAGGAGGGGCCTCTTGTTTGGTTCTCACATGTCCTCACAAGAGAAATAAAGGGGGCGGTTTTACTTATAGCGTCGCATCTTACACTAAGAAATCTAATGGCGGTCTAAACATTAGACAACTTTACTGTCCTGGTGCTGGGCCCTCATACATTTGGAGTATCGAAAATCCTGCGCCAGATTTACAGAATTCTGTCCCTGCTCCAGAATCTTGTATGTGGGCCAAAAGGCAAATAAACTGTCCAGTTTAAGCTTAACCCACCTACACGTTGGAGTAATTTTACCCCAAAAAAGTGCCAAAATTTCAGTAGATTTGTTGGCACATGGAGTCACATTTAGGCCACGCTCCTCTCCAAGAAGCCACCACCTCCCACGTTGGGCAGGGCATAAAAAGCTAAGAAACCTGTGTAAAACAGAAGGCAAATGTGATGCAAAGCAAGAATGCCAGTTTTAGGCGTAAAATGTGTCAAAAAACAAGCACAATATCAGTAGTAAATCTGCCCCATTGAGTTCAGACCATCAGGACGCTCTATTTTACCATAATAAATAACCCTAAAAACGAAAGGAAAGTGATCACCGTGTCAGCTGCACATAGTATTTCCCAGCATTTATTATATGGGGAGAACCCAGTAGACCAATTACTAGTATTGAGCGAGCATGCTCGGCCGAACTCGCTGTATATATAATCAGGCAGTGTGTTATAGAGCAGGAGGAGCTGAGCAGATTATATATAAAGAGAACCTGTCACCATGTAATCTGCAGGCAGTGTGTTATAGAGCAGGAGGAGCTGAGCAGATTATATATAAAGAGAACCTGTCACCATGTAATCTGCAGGCAGAGTGTTATAGAGCAGGAGGAGCTGAGCAGATTATATATAAAGAGAACCTGTCACCATGTAATCTGCAGGCAGTGTGTTATAGAGCAGGAGGAGCTGAGCAGATTATATATAAAGAGAATCTGTCACCATGTAATCTGCAGGCAGTGTGTTATAGGAGCAGGAGGAGCTGAGCAGATCATATATAAAGAAGAACCTGTCACCATGTAATCTGCAGGCAGTGTGTTATAGAGCAGGAGGAGCTGAGCAGATTATATATAAAAGAGAACCTGTCACCCATGTAATCTGCAGACAGTGTGTTATAGAGCAAGGAGGAGCGGAAGCAGATTATATATAAAGAGAACCTGTCACCATGTAATCTGCAGGCAGAGTGTTATAACGAGCAGGAGGAGCTTGAGCAGATTATATATAAAGAGAACCTGTCACCATGTAATCTGCAGGCAGTGGTGTTATTAGAGCAGGAGGAGCTGAGCAAGATTATATATAAAAGAGAACCTGTCACCATGTAATCTGCAGGCAGTGTGTTATAGAGCAGGAGGAGCTGAGCAGATTATATATATAAGAGAACCTGTCACCATGTAATCTGCAGGCAGTGTGTTATAGAGCAGGAGGAGCTGAGCAGATTATATATAAAGAGAACCTGTCACCATGTAATCTGCAGGCAGTGTGTTATAGAGCAGGAGGAGCTGAGCAGATTATATATAAAGAGAACCTGTCACCATGTAATCTGCAGGCAGTGTGTTATAGAGCAGGAGGAGCTGAGCAGATTATATATAAAGAGAACCTGTCACCATGTAATCTGCAGGCAGTGTGTTATAGAGCAGGAGGAGCTGAGCAGATTATATATAAAGAGAACCTGTCACCATGTAATCTGCAGGCAGTGTGTTATAGAGCAGGAGGAGCTGAGCAGATTATATATAAAGAGAACCTGTCACCATGTAATCTGCAGGCAGTGTGTTATAGAGCAGGAGGAGCTGAGCAGATTATATATAAAGAGAACCTGTCACCCATGTAATCTGCAGGCAGTGTGTTATAGAGCAGGAGGAGCTGAGCAGATTATATATAAGAGAACCTGTCACCATGTAATCTGCAGGCAGTGTGTTTATAGAGCAGGAGGAGCTGAGCAGATTTATATATAAAAGAGAACCTGTCACCATGTAATCTGCAGGCAGTGTGTTATAGAGCAGGAGGAGCTGAGCAGATTATATATAAAGAGAACCTGTCACCATGTAATCTGCAGGCAGTGTGTTATAGAGCAGGAGGAGCTGAGCAGATTATATATAAAGAGAACCTGTCACCATGTAATCTGCAGGCAGTGTTTATAAGAGCAGGAGGAGCTGAGCAGATTATATATAAAGAGAACCTGTCACCATGTAATCTGCAGGCAGTGTGTTATAGAGCAGGAGGAGCTGAGCAGATTATATATATAAGAGAACCTGTCACCATGTAATCTGCAGGCAGTGTGTTATAGAGCAGGAGGAGCTGAGCAGATTATATATAAAGAGAACCTGTCACCAGTGTAATCTGCAGGCAGTGTGTTATAGAGGCAGGAGGAGCTGAGCAGATTATATATAAAGAGAACCTGTCACCGTGTAATCTGCAGGGAGAGTGTTATAGAGCAGGAGGAGCTGAGCAGATTATATATAAAGAGAACCTGTCACCATGTAATCTGCAGGCAGTGTGTTATAGAGCAGGAGGAGCTGAGCAGATTATATATAAAGAGAACCTGTCACCATGTAATCTGCAGGACAGTGTGTTATAGAGCAGGAGGAGCGGAGCAGATTATATATATAAGAGAACCTTGTCACCATGTAATCTGCAGGCAGAGTGTTATAGAGCAGGAGGAGCTGAGCAGATTATATATAAATGAGAACCTGTTCACCATGTAATCTGCAGGCAGTGTGTTATAGAGCAGGAGGAGCTGAGCAGATTATATATAAAGAGAACCTGGTCACCATGTAATCTGCAAGGCAGAGTGTTATAGAGCAGGAGGAAGCTGAGCAGATTATATATAAAGAGAACCTGTCACCATGTAATCTGGCAGGCAGTGTGTATTAGAGCAGGAGGAGCGGAGCAGATTATATATAAGAGAACCTGTCACCATGTAATCTGCAGGCAGTGTGTTATAGAGCAGGAGGAGCTGAGCAGAATTATATATAAAGAGAACCTGTCACCATGTAATCTGCAGGCAGTGTGTTATAGAGCAGGAGGAGCTGAGCAGATTATATATAAAGAGAACCTGTCACCATGTAATCTGCAGGCAGTGTGTTATAGAGCAGGAGGAGCTGAGCAGATTATATATAAAGAGAACCTGTCACCCGTGTAATCTGCAGGCAGTGTGTTATAGAGCAGGAGGAGCTGAGCAGATTATATATAAAGAGAACCTGTCACCGTGTAATCTGCAGGGCAGAGTGTTATAGAGCAGGAGGAGCTGAGCAAGATTATATATAAAGAGAACCTGTCACCATGTAATCTGCAGGCAGTGTGTTATAGAGCAGGAGGAGCTGAGCAGATTATATATAAGAGAGAACCTGTCACCGGTGTAATCTGCAGGCAGTGTGTTATAGAGCAGGAGGAGCTGAGCAGATTATATATAAAGAGAACCTGTCACCGTGTAATCTGCAGGCAGTGTGTTATAGAGCAGGAGGAGCTGAGCAGATTATTTATAAAGAGAACTGTTCACCATGTAATCTGCAGGCAGTGTGTTATAGAGCAGGAGGAAGCTGAGCAGATTATATATAAAGAGAACCTGTCACCATGTAATCTGCAGGCAGTGTGTTATAGAGCAGGAGGAGCTGAGCAGATTATTTATAAAGAGAACCTGTCACCATGTAATCTGCAGGCAGTGTGTTATAGAGCAGGAGGAGCTGAGCAGATTATTTATAAAGAGAACCTGTCACCATGTAATCTGCAGGCAGTGTGTTATAGAGCAGGAGGAGCTGAGCAGATTATATATAAGAGAACCTGTCCACCGGTGTAATCTGCAGGCAGTGTGTTATAGAGCAGGAGGAGCTGAGGCAGATTATATATAAAGAGAACCTGTCACCGTGTAATCTGCAGGCAGTGTGTTATAGAGCAGGAGGAGCTGAGCAGATTATATATAAAGAGAACCTGTCACCATGTAATCTGCAGGCAGTGTGTTATAGAGCAGGAGGAGCTGAGCAGATTATATATAAAGAGAACCTGTCACCATGTAATCTGCAGGCAGTGTGTTATAGAGCAGGAGGAGCTGAGCAGATTATATATAAAGAGAACCTGTCACCATGTAATCTGCAGGCAGTGTGTTATAGAGCAGGAGGAGCTGAGCAGATTATATATAAAGAGAACCTGTCACCATGTAATCTGCAGGCAGTGTGTTATAGAGCAGGAGGAGCTGAGCAGATTATATATAAAGAGAACCTGTCACCATGTAATCTGCAGGCAGTGTGTTATAGAGCAGGAGGAGCTGAGCAGATTATATATAAGAGAACCTGTCACCGTGTAATCTGCAGGCAGTGTGTTATAGAGCAGGAGGAGCTGAGCAGATTATATTATAAAGAGAACCTGTCACCAGTGTAATCTGCAGGCAGTGTGTTATAGAGCAGGAGGAGCTGAGCAGATTATATATACAGAGAACCTGTCACCATGTAATCTGCAGGCAGTGTGTTATAGAGGCAGGAGGAGCTGAGCAGATTATATATAAAGAGAACCTGTCACCAATGTAATCTGCAGGCAAGTGTGTTATAGAGCAGGAGGAGCTGAGCAGATTATATATAAAGAGAACCTGTCACCATGTAATCTGCAGGCAGTGGTATATAGAGCAGGAGGAGCGGAGCAGATTATATATAAAGAGAACCTGTCATCATGTATCTGCAGGCAGTGTGTTATAGAGCAAGGAGGAGCTGAGCAGTTATATATAAAGAGAACCTGTCACCGTGTAATCTGCAGGCAGTGTGTAGCAGGAGGAGCTGATCAGATTATATATAAAGAGACCTGTCACCTTGAATCTGCAGGCAGTGTGTTATAGAGCAGGAGAGCTGAGCAGATTATATTATAAAGAGAACCTGTCACCATGTAATCTGCAGGCAGTGTGTTATAGAGCAGGAGGAGCTGAGCAGATTATATATAAAGGAGAACCTGTCACCATGTAATCTGCAGGCAGTGTGTTATAGAGCAGGAGGAGCTGAGCAGATTATTATATAAAGAGAACCTGTCACCATGTAATCTGCAGGCAGTGTGTTATAGAGCAGGAGGAGCTGAGCAGATTATATATAAAGAGAACCTGTCACCATGTAATCTGCGGCAGTGTGTTATAGAGCAGGAGGAGCTGAGCAGATTATATATAAAGAGAACCTGTCACCGTGTAATCTGCAGGCAGTGTGTTATAGAGCAGGAGGAGCTGAGCAGATTATATATAAAGAGAACCTGTCACCGTGTAATCTGCAGGCAGTGTGTTATAGAGCAGGAGGAGCTGAGCAGATTATTATAAAGAGAACCTGTCACCATGTAATCTGCAGGCAGTGTGTTATAGAGCAGGAGGAGCTGAGCAGATTAATATAAAGAGAACCTGTCACCATGTAATCTGCAGGCAGTGTGTTATAGAGCAGGAGGAGCTGAAGCAGATATATATAAAGAGAACCTGTCCACCGTGTAATCTGCAGGCAGTGTGTTTATAGAGCAGGAGGAGCTGAGCAGGATTATATATAAAGAGAACCTGTCACCATGTAATCTGCAGGCAGTGTGTTATAGAGCAGGAGGAGCTGAGCAGATTATATAATAAGAGAACCTGTTCACCAGTGTAATCTGCAGGCAGTGTGTTATAGAGCAGGAGGAGCTGAGCAGATTATATATAAAGAGAACCTGTCACCAGTGTAATCTGCAGGGCAGTGTGTTATAGAGCAGGAGGAGCTGAGCAGATTATATATAAGAGAACCTGTCACCGTGTAATCTGCAGGCAGTGTGTTATAGAGCAGGAGGAGCTGAGCAGATTATATATAAAGAGAACCTGTCACCATGTAATCTGCAGGCAGTGTGTTATAGAGCAGGAGGAGCTGAGCAGATTATATATAAAGAGAACCTGTCACCATGTAATCTGCAGGCAGTGTGTTATAGAGCAGGAGGAGCTGAGCAGATTATATATAAAGAGAACCTGTCACCATGTAATCTGCAGGCAGTGTGTTATAGAGCAGGAGGAGCTGAGCAGATTATATATAAAGAGAACCTGTCACCGTGTAATCTGCAGGGAGAGTGTTATAGAGCAGGAGGAGCTGAGCAGATTATATATTAAGAGAACCTGTCACCGTGTAATCTGCAGGCAGTGTGTTATAGAGCAGGAGGAGCTGAGCAGATTATATATAAAGAGAACCTGTCACCATGTAATCTGCAGGCAGTGTGTTATAGAGCAGGAGGAGCTGAGCAGATTATATATAAGAGAACCTGTCACCATGTAATCTGACAGGCCAGTGTGTTATAGAGCAGGAGGAGCGGAGCAGATTATATATAAAGAGAAACCTGTCATCCACTTGTAATCTGCAGGCAGTGTGTTATAGAGCAGGAGGAGCTGAGCAGATTATATATACAGAGAACCTGTCACCATGTAATCTGCAGGCAGTGTGTTATAGAGCAGGAGGAGCTTGAGCAGATTATATATAAAGAGAACCTGTCACCATGTAATCTGCAGGCAGTGTGTTATAGAGCAGGAGGAGCTGAGCAGATTATATTATAAAGAGAACCTGTCACCGTGTAATCTGCAGCAGTGTGTTATAAGCAGGAGGAGCTGAGCAGATTATATATAAGAGATACCTGTCACCGTGTAATCTGCAGGCAGTGTGTTATAGAGCAGGAGGAGCTGAGCAGATTATATATAAGAGAACCTGTCACCATGTAATCTGCAGGCAGTGTGTTATAGAGCAGGAGGAGCTGAGCAGATTATATATAAAGAGAACCTGTCACCATGTAATCTGCAGGCAGTGTGTTATAGAGCAGGAGGAGCTGAGCAGATTATATATAAAGAGAACCTGTCACCATGTAATCTGCAGGCAGTGTGTTATAGAGCAGGAGGAGCTGAGCAGATTATATATAAAGAGAACCTGTCACCATGTAATCTGCAGGCAGTGTGTTATAGAGCAGGAGGAGCTGAGCAGATTATATATAAAGAGAAACCTGTCACCGTGTAATCTGCAGGCAGTGTGTTATAGAGCAGGAGGAGCTGAGCAGATTATATATAAAGAGAACCTGTCACCATGTAATCTGCAGGCAGTGTGTTATAGAGCAGGAGGAGGAGCTGAGCAGATTATATATAAAGAGAACCTGTCACCATGTAATCTGCAGGCAGTGTGTTATAGAGCAGGAGGAGCTGAGCAGATTATATATATAAGAGAACCTGTCACCATGTAATCTGCAGGCAGTGTGTTATAGAGCAGGAGGAGCTGAGCAGATTATATATAAAGAGAACCTGTCACCATGTAATCTGCAGGCAGTGTGTTATAGAGCAGGAGGAGCTGAGCAGATTATATATAAAGAGAACCTGTCACCATGTAATCTGCAGGCAGTGTGTTATAGAGCAGGAGGAGCTGAGCAGATTATATATAAAGAGAACCTGTCACCATGTAATCTGCAGGCAGTGTGTTATAGAGCAGGAGGAGCTGAGCAGATTATATATAAAGAGAACCTGTCACCATGTAATCTGCAGGCAGTGTGTTATAGAGCAGGAGGAGCTGAGCAGATTATATATAAAGAGAAACCTGTCACCATGTAATCTGCAGGCAGTGTGTTATAGAGCAGGAGGAGCTGAGCAGATTATATATAAGAGAACCTGTCACCATGTAATCTGCAGGCAGTGTGTTATAGAGCAGGAGGAGCTGAGCAGATTATATATAAAGAGAACCTGTCACCATGTAATCTGCAGGCAGTGTGTTATAGAGCAGGAGGAGCTGAGCAGATTATATATAAAGAGAACCTGTCACCATGTAATCTGCAGGCAGTGTGTTATAGAGCAGGAGGAGCTGAGCAGATTATATATAAAGAGAAACCTGTCACCATGTAATCTGCAGGCAGTGTGTTATAGAGCAGGAGGAGCTGAGCAGATTATATATAAGAGAACCTGTCACCGTGTAATCTGCAGGCAGTGTGTTATAGAGCAGGAGGAGCTGAGCAGATTATATATAAAGAGAACCTGTCACCATGTAATCTGCAGGCAGTGTGTGTTATAGAGCAGGAGGAGCTGAGCAGATTATATATAAAGAGAACCTGTCACCATGTAATCTGCAGGCAGTGTGTGTTATAGAGCAGGAGGAGCTGAGCAGATTATATATAAAGAGAACCTGTCACCAGTGTAATCTGCAGGCAGTGTGTTATAGAGCAGGAGGAGCTGAGCAGATTATATAATAAGAGAACCTGTCACCGTGTAATCTGCAGGCAGTGTGTTATAGAGCAGGAGGAGCTGAGCAGATTATATATAAAGAGAACCTGTCACCATGTAATCTGCAGGCAGTGTGTTATAGAGCAGGAGGAGCTGAGCAGATTATATATAAAGAGAACCTGTCACCATGTAATCTGCAGGCAGTGTGTTATAGAGCAGGAGGAGGCTGAGCAGATTATATATAAGAGAACCTGTCACCATGTAATCTGCAGGCAGTGTGTTATAGAGCAGGAGGAGCTGAGCAGATTATATATAAAGAGAACCTGTCACCATGTAATCTGCAGGCAGTGTGTTATAGAGCAGGAGGAGCTGAGCAGATTATATATAAAGAGAACCTGTCACCATGTAATCTGCAGGCAGTGTGTTATAGAGCAGGAGGAGCTGAGCAGATTATATATAAAGAGAACCTGTCACCATGTAATCTGCAGGCAGGTGTTTATAGAGCAGGAGGAGCTGAGCAGATTATATATAAAGAGAACCTGTCACCATGTAATCTGCAGGCAGTGTGTTATAGGCAGGAGGAGCTGAGCAGATTATATATAAAGAGAACCTGTCACCATGTAATCTGCAGGCAGTGTGTTATAGAGCAGGAGGAGCTGAGCAGATTATATATA
>ONZH01012973.1:0-62513 GCA_900303285.1 Rhinella marina | reverse complement strand
TTTAAGAGGTCTCACCTCTTGGGCCTCCACAAAATGTTTAAGAGGTCTCACCTCTTGGCCTCCACATAATTTTTAAGAGGTCTCACCTCTTGGCCTCCACAAATTTTTAATAGGTCTCACCTCTTGGGCCTCCACAAATGTTTAACAGGTCTCACCTCTTTGGGCCTCCACATAATTTTTAATACGTCTCACCTCTTGGGCCTCCACAAAATGTTTAACAGGTCTCACCTCTTGGGCTCCACATAATTTTTAACGGGTCTCCCCTCTTGGGCCTCCACATAATTTTTAATACGTCTCACCTCTTGGGCCTCCACAAAATCTTTAACAGGTCTCCCCTCTTGGGCCTCCACATAATTTTTAATACGTCTCACCTCTTGGGCCTCCACAAAATGTTTAAGAGGTCTCACCTCTTGGGCCTCCACATAATTTTTAAGAGGTCTCACCTCTTGGGCCTGCGCAAAATGTTTACGAGGTCTCACCTCTTGGGCCTCCACATAATTTTTAAGAGGTCTCCCCTCTTGGGCCTCCACATAATTTTTAATACGTCTCACCTCTTGGGCCTCCACAAAATGTTTAACAGGTCTCACCTCTTGGGCCTCCACATAATTTTTAATACGTCTCACCTCTTGGGCCTCCACAAAATGTTTAACAGGTCTCACCTCTTGGGCCTCCACATAATTTTTAACGGGTCTCCCTCTTGGGCCTCCACATAATTTTTAATACGTCTCACCTCTTGGGCCTCCACAAAATCTTTAACAGGTCTCCCCTCTTGGGCCTCCACATAATTTTTTTAATACGTCTCACCTCTTGGGCCTCCACAAAATCTTTAACAGGTCTCACCTCTTGGGCCTCCACATAATTTTTAAGAGGTCTCACCTCTTGGGCCTCCACAAAATGTTTAAGAGGTCTCACCTCTTGGGCCTCCACAAAATGTTTAAGAGGTCTCACCTCTTGGGCCTCCACATAATTTTTAAGAGGTCTCACCTCTTGGGCCTCCACATAATTTTTTAAGAGGTCTCACCTCTTGGGCCTCCACATAATTTTTAACGGGTCTCCCCTCTTGGGCCTCCACATAATTTTTAATACGTCTCACCTCTTGGGCCTCCACAAAAATCTTTAACAGGTCTCACCTCTTGGGCCTCCACATAATTTTTAAGAGGTCTCACCTCTTGGGCCTCCACAAAATGTTTAAGAGGTCTCACCTCTTGGGCCTCCACAAAATGTTTAAGAGGTCTCACCTCTTGGGCCTCCACATAATTTTTAAGAGGTCTCACCTCTTGGGCCTCCACATAATTTTTTAAGAGGTCACCTCTTGGGCCTCCACATAATTTTTAACGGGTCTCCCCTCTTGGGCCTCCACATAATTTTTAATACGTCTCACCTCTGGGCCTCCACAAAATCTTTAAACAGGTCTCACCCTTTGGCCCTCCACAAAATGTTTAAGAGGTCTCACCTCTTTAGCCTCCACACAATTTTTAAGACGTGTCACCTCTTGGGCCTCCACAAAATTTTCCATGAGCCTCTGGCCAGCCCACGGCCTCTTCCTGCCTTTTGCGGTCCTACGCATCCCTCAACATCCCCACTGCTTTACCTGCTAGACATGACACTGGGCCAGGTCGGGTGACTGACATCTCAAGCGCCAACAATTTGGGCATTTTAAGGCTTCTGCATGTGTTTGAGTTGTTTTTACATTTTAAAGAAGACATGTCTGACCACATCTCACACACACAATGACAATTAGGGTGGGGTCTATTTGCTTTTCCCTTTGCTTATGCCATCTGTGGTTGTCATAGGCAACGTGATTTTAAGGGGTTTAGAATTTTATCTTCTTTTTTGTCTAGTTTGGCTTGGGGTCTATGGTAATGTAGAGGAAAGAAGGTTTCCTTGTATGGTCTCACTTTACAGAGAGGTTACATTGTCTTTGGAGTGTATTGTTGAGAGGCTGTGATAGTGGCGTAATAGTGCGACTTGGGCGCGTTATATGCACCCAGACATGCTTCCCCTGCTGTCCCAGTTGCATTCCAGCAGTGTTGGCATCCTTTTCTGAGGTTCCAGGGTGGACTTGGTGACCTCCAAGTGGTCGAATTGAGATTTCCAAGTGGCGAGCATTTTTTTCCCATAGACTATAATGGGATTCGATATCCGGTCGAATAGTCGAATTTCGCAGTCTATTCGAATCGAATTTCGAACTTTCGAATATTTCACTACTCGCTCATCTCTACTGTTAAACAAAAACTTATTTGAAGAACTAGAAATATAGGATAAGTAGATAATGTTACATAACTAACAATAAAACTTTTAACAGCTAATGTATTAGTCTTCCAATTCACCCACATTACCAGTCTACAAACCTAAACAGCAGAGAGGTCAACCTCACCCAGAAATCAAATTAATATTTTATTCATTTTAAGAAACAAAGAAAAATATGCATTTTTGATTTGGTTTAAGATAAAACGCAATATAATTCATTGCTCAACTTTCCATTAGGATCACTGAAGTGCTACTTGTTCCTATCTTAACCTAATAAAAACTTTGATGTTATTATTTTTTTCAAAGCAATATTACTTTTTGTATATGCAAAGCTTCATTACTGTTCCAATTTCTCATTGTTGTATATTACAAAGATTCATTGGTTGATTAAAAAAGATTCTAAGATCTTTTGTATCTTTACAATGGGAAAATATTGAAGAACATTGTCATTTACTTATCAAGGACTTATTTATTTTCCTCCAAATGACTGATAGTAGGAATAATATCTGTGCCAATCACCATTGAACCTGAAAGCTGTACAGGTAAAAAGTGGTTCAAAGAGTTATAGCAACAGTTAACATATGTTTATTTTCTCGCTTCATTATCACAAAAATCTATATTGTCATGTACAGTGCCTTGCAAAAGTATTCGGCCCCCTGGTACTTTTCAACCTTTTGCCACATTTCAGGCTTCAAACAAAAAGATATAACATTTAAAATTTTTGGTGAAGAATCAACAAGTGGGTCACAATTGTGAAGTGGAACGAAATTTATTGGATCATTTAAACTTTTTTTGTAATAATAAAACTGAAAAGTGGGGCGTGCAAAATTATTCGGCCCATTTACTTTCAGTTCAGAAAACTCACTTCAGAAGTTCATTGAGGATCTCTGAATGATCCAATGTTGTCCTAAATGACTGATGAAGATAAATAGAATCCACCTGTGTGTAATCAAGTCTCCGTATAAATGCACCTGCTCTGTGATAGTCTCAGGGTTCTGTTTAAAGCACAGAGAGGCATTCATGAAGACCAAGGAAACACACCAGGCAGGTCCGTGATACTGTTGTGGAGAAGTTTAAAGCCGGATTTGGATACCAAAGGATTCCCAAGCTTTAAACAATCCCAAGGAGCACTGTGCAAGCGATCATATTGAAATGGAAGGAGTAATCAGACCACTGCAAATCTACGAAGACCCGGCCGTCCCTCTAAACTTTCATTTCAAACAAGGAGAAGACTGATCAGAGATGCCAGCCAAGAGGCCCATGATCACTCTGGATGAATTGCAGAGATTTACAGCTGAGGTGGGAGAGTCTGTCTATAGGACAACAATCAATCGAACACTTCACAAATCTGGCCTTTATGGAAGAGTGGCAAGAAGAAAGCCATTTCTCAAAGATATCCATAAAAAGTCTTGTTTACAGTTTTCCACAAGCCACCTGGGAGACACACCAAACATGTGGAAGAAGGTGCTCTGGTCAGATAAAACCAACATCGAACTTTTTGGAAACCATGCAAAACTATGTGTTTGGCGTAAAAGCAAAACAGCTCATCACCCTGAACTCACCATCCCCACTGTCAAACATGGTGGTGGCAGCATCATGGTTTGGGCCTGCTTTTCATCAGCAGGGACAGGGAAGATGGTTAAAATTGATGGGAAGATGGATAGAGCCAAATACAGGACCATTCTGGATGAAAACCTGTTGGAGTCTGCAAAAGACCTGAGACTTGGACGGAGATTTATCTTCCAACAAGACAATGATCACAAACATAAAGCAAAATCTACAATGGAATGGTTCAAAACTAAACGTATCTAGGTCTTAGAATGGCCAAGTCAAAGTCCAGACCTGAATCCAATTGAGAATATGTGGAAAGAGCTGAAAACTGCTGTTCACAAACACTCTCCATCCAACCTCAAAGAGCTCGAGCTGTTTTGCAAGGAAGAATGGGCAAGAATTTCAGTCTCTAGATGTGCAAAACTGATAGAGACGTACCCCAAGCGACTTGCAGCTGTAATCGCAGCAAAAGTTGGCGCAACAAAGTGTTAATGCAAGGGGGCCGGATAATTTTGCACGCCCCACTTTTCAGTTTTATTATTACAAAAAAGCTTAAATGATCCAATAAATTTCGTTCCACTTCACAATTGTGACCCACTTGTTGTTGATTCTTCACCAAAAATTTAAAATGTTATATCTTTTTGAAGCCTGAAATGTGGCAAAAGGTTGAAAATTTCCAGGGGGCCGAATACTTTCACAAGACACTGTACATACAAGCAAAAAGACAGATATAATTCTCTTGTTATAATTTTACTGTTATAATTCTACAGTTGTTTGCGGTAAAGGGTGAACCGTGGAAATGTGCACTTATCCATTGGTGTCCAGAGGAGTGAGCCATTGACCAATAGGTTTTTATCTACATACAAATGTCTAGGTGTCATAGGACCTCCCATGTGTAAAGTTACACCAAAAAATATATTGTTTTGCAGACTAGCACTTACAATTATTTGAAATTTATTTAAATTTTTTAACCAAGAAAAATCAAGAACTATTAAGCTTATCTCATGTTGCTATAGAACTTCTGCTCTCACTTCCTTTGCATCAGTTATAATATGTCAATTTCCCCACAGAGCAGCCACTTCTTTTTTTTTTTAACCTTTTTTTTTATTTACTTTATTTTTATTCCAAAACATGTCATGTTACATTATACCAAAAAATGGCGAATACAGTTTGCATTTTATACCCACTACCAATTCTCCTCAATCACCCCTAACTCCATGTTCCATTTCCCCTGGCACTTAAAAAACATTTTTATATTTTCTCTAACCATACCATAGATTGTTGATATTTCTTTTCTTTTAATATTACCGTCCCTCAGAGTTTTAATAAGTCCAGAGGGTTCGATTATTTTCTTTCCATCTCTCCCAAAAATTCCCTCACATGCATCCTTCAGTCTACAATAATCAAGCCAGGAGGATTCCGGAACCCTCAACTCATTCCTAAATTGTTCCCAACCTATTAAACGGTCATTCTGAATTATCTTTCCCATCTCAACCACCTCCATTTTGATTAAACTATTCAGATTCCCCATTCTGGCTAGATGATCAATTCTAACATTATAACACACTGGGGAGAAATCCAGGATATCCTCCTGCCTTGTGACTTTTTTCAACTCCTTCAACATTTTTAAATAAGTTCTAACCAAAGGGAACATCCACCAACATTCCCTTTCCAATTGACCAGATTCAAGGAGTTGAAATATATCATGGAACCTTCCCCTAACATTATGCAATAGATACATCATGAATTCGTTATTTTTCCAATTAGCCAGATGATAGGCCTGGGATGCCAAGAAATAATTTCAGGGCGAAGAGCAGCGGGGAGAGGGGACAGTCCTGTCTGGTCCCACACTCAAATGTAAATTCTCTCGAGGAACATCCTCCGATGTTAATACACGCTCTGGCTTCATTGTATAAAACTTTCACCTTATAAATAAAGGACTCACCTATCCCAAACCTTGACATAACCCCCCAGAGGAACTCCCACTCCACCCTGTCAAACGCTTTAACCGCGTCTAGAGAGAGGATGGAGTGGGGGTCCCCCGGGGCCACAAACTGCATGTTACCATAAAGCCGATGGACATTCTCTAGGACATAGTTCTGGCCACTCTCCCGGCAATGAACCCACATTGATCTTTATCAATAACATCTCCTATTACCTTCGAGAGCCTCCTCGCCAATACTTTTGCATTTAACTTCACATCTGTATTGAGGAGGGAAATAGGCCGGTAGGACTCAACCTCAAGAGGGTCCTTCCCTTCTTTTAATATCAAAATAATCTCTGCGGTTCTCATAGAGTCCGTCAGAATTCCTTTATCTCCTATTGCTTGGATTACCCTATGCAGGGCTGGTATGAGGCTGTCTCCATGGGCCCGAAAAATCTCAAACGGGAACCCGTCTAGTCCATGTGCGGAGTTCCCATCCGTGACTCTAAGGGCTTCAGTTAACTCTTCCAATGTTATTGGTAAGTCAAGCTCTCTCTTTTGTAATTCAGAAACCGTGGGAAAATCTATACTATCTAGGTATTCCTCCAGCTTCTTTCTGTTAGACTGGACTTCTGACTTATACAGTTCTCTATAATAATTACTAAAAACATCTAGGATTCCTTCTGAAGTAGTGATTATCCCCCCGTTCCTAGCTCTTATGGCGTCCACACTCCTGCTCCCTTTTTGATTTTGTATCAGGGACATTAACCCCCTATTTGGTCTACCCGACCCTCTGTGATTTCCCCTACGTAGAAACTGGGTTTTACTGTCAGCCTTAAACAACAGATATCGATTTAACTCAGCCTGGGAGCTTCTAAGACTTGACTCATTTTAACATAGTAACATAGTAACATAGTTTATAAGGCCGAAAAAAGACATCTGTCCATCCAGTTCGACCTGTTTTCCTACAAGTTGATCCAGAGGAAGGCAAAAAACCCCTGTGCGGTAGAAGCCAATTTTCCTCACTTTAGGGGAAAAAATTCCTTCCCGACTCCAATCAGGCAATCAGAATTACTCCCTGGATCAACAACAACCCATATCTAGTAACTATAACCTGTAATATTATTAACCTCCAGAAATACATCCAGGCCCCTCTTGAACTCTTTTACTGAACTTACCATCACCACCTCCTCGGGCAGAGAGTTCCATAGTCTCACTGCTCTTACCGTAAAGAATCCTCTTCTATTTTTGTGAACAAACCTTCTTTCCTCCAGGCGCAGAGGATGTCCCCTCGTCATGGTTACTGTCCTTGGGATAAAGAGATCATGGGAGAGATCTCTGTACTGACCCCTGATATATTTATACATAGTTATTAGATCTCCCCTCAGTCGTCTTTTTTCTAAAGTGAATAACCCTAATTTTGATAATCTTTCTGGGTACTGTAGTCCACCCATTCCAGCTATGACTTTAGTTGCCCTCCTCTGAACCCTCTCCAGCTCTGCTCTGTCTGCCTTGTTCACAGGAGCCCAGAACTGTACACAGTACTCCATGTGTGGTCTGACTAGTGATTTGTAAAGTGGCAGGACTATGTTCTCATCACGGGCATCTATGCCCCTTTTGATGCAACCCATTATCTTATTGGCCTTGGCAGCAGCTGTCTGACACTGGTTTCTGCAGCTTAGTTTGCTGTTCACTAAAATTCCTAGGTCCTTTTCCATGTCAGAGTTACCCAATGTTTTACCATTTAGTATGTACTGGTGACTTGCATTATTCCTTCCCATATGCATAACCTTACATTTGTCAGTGTTAAACCTCATCTGCCACTTCTCTGCCCAAGCCTCCAGTCTATCCAGATCCATCTGTAGCAGTGTACTGTCCTCTTCTGTGTTAATTACTTTACACAGTTTAGTGTCATCTGCAAAAATTGATATTTTACTGTGCAAGCCTTCTACAAGGTCATTAATAAATATATTGAAGAGAATAGGGCCCAATACTGACCCCTGTGGTACCCCACTAGTTACAGTGACCCAATCTGAGTATGTACCATTAATAACCACCCTCTGTTTTCTATCACTGAGCCATTTACTTACCCACATACAGACATTTTCTCCAAGACCAAGCATTCTCATTTTATATACTAACCTTTTATGTGGTACCGTGTCAAATGCTTTGGAGAAGTCCAGATATACGATATCCATTGATTCCCCGCGGTCAAGTCTAGAACTTACCTCCTCATAGAAACTGATTAAATTGGTTTGACACGACCGATCCCTCATGAAGCCATGCTGATATGGAGTTATTTGCTTATTTTCATTGAGGTACTCCAAGATAGCATCTCTTAGAAAACCTTCAAACAGTTTACCCACTACAGATGTTAACTTACCGGCCTATAGTTCCCGGGCTCTGTTTTTGGACCCTTTTTGAATATTGGCACCACATTTGCTATGCGCCAATCCTGTGGAACACTCCCTGTCAGTATAGAGTCCTTAAATATCAAGTATAAGGGTCTGGCAATAACATTACTTAATTCTCTTAGGATACGTGGGTGTATGCCATCCGGTCCTGGCGATTTGTCTATTTTAATCTTTTTAAGACGCCCCAGTACTTCTTCCTGGGTCAGACAGGACACTTTTAAAGGGGAATTCACTTTTATATTCTGCATTTCATCTGACAGTTTATTTTCCTCAGTGAATACAGTGGAGAAAAAAATATTTAAGAGTTTTGCTTTCTCCTCATCGCTCTCTGCTACTCCCCCCTCACTACTCTGTAAGGGGCCGACACCTTCAGATTTATACTTTTTAGTATTTATATAATTGAAGAACATTTTAGGGTTAGTTTTACTCTCTTTAGCAATTAGTCTTTCAGTCTCTAGTTTAGCTGCTTTTATTTGTCTTTTACAAATTCTATTTTTTTCCTTATAGTTTTTCAATGCTTCCTTGCTCCCCTCCTGTTTTAGTGATTTAAATGCTTTCTTTTTGTCATTTATTGCTTTTTTTACAGTTCTATTTATCCACATTGGTTTTTTCTTGTTTCTTATCATTTTATTCCTATACGGTATGTACCTCTCACAATTAGATATTAGGATGCTTTTAAAAATATCCCATTTTGTGGCTGTATTTTTATTTTTGAGGATTTTGTCCCAGTTAGTTAGACCTATGGCCTCTCTTAGATGGCTAAATTTTGCATTTTTGAAGTTTGGTATTTTTGTTCCTCCCTGAAGAAATGCTTTTTTTAATGACAATTTAAAGGTTATTATTTTATGGTCACTGTTACCCAGGTGTCCCCCAACCTACACATCTGTTGTTCTGTCAGGTCTATTGGTTAATACTAAGTCCAGTATGGCCGTCCCTCTAGTCGGGTCCTGAACCAGTTGGGAAAGGTAATTGTCTTTGGTTATTGCCAAGAACCTGTTTTCTTTATGAGATATACAGGTTTCAGTTTCCCAGTCTATATCTGGGTAGTTGAAGTCCCCCATAATAACAACCTCATTCTGATTTGCCGCTTCGTCTATTTCATTTAGAAATTGATTTTTTGTGGCCTCAGATATATTAGGTGGTTTATAATAAACTCCTATTAGTATTTTATTATTGATTTTCCACTGATTGATCCTCATTAAACCTGCCCTCATCTTACTTGACCTTTTCCACTAGTTGCTTTTCTCTTTCCCTAAACCCTCTTTTTACACTATTTATGACTCCAATGTATTTACCTCTAATAAACGCTTTAACTGCGTCCCACACCGTTAAATCGGAGGCTGTATCCCAATTAATTTTAATGACTTCAGCTATTTCCTCATCTATCTTCTCCTTATCTTTTATTAGCTTAAACCAATACGGATTCAACTTTATTTTCCCACCCCCTTTACCAGCCCTACCCCAAAGATTGACCAGGATTGGCGAGTGATCCGATACTGTTCTTATAAGATATTGAACATCTTTAACAAATGTCATCATGGAATCATCCGCCAACACCATGTCAATCCTGGAGAGTGTATTGCTCGATTTGTTCCAGCATGAATAGGAGCTTTTCCCTGGGTTTCTTATCCTCCATACATCTCTAAGGCCCATCTCTCCTGCCATTTTACCCAATAGGGAGGCCTTCGGAACTGAAGCAATCACCCTGGTTCTTACCCTATCCCTTCCCTCATCCATTACAGAGTTGAAATCTCCCATTACTATTGTTGGGCATCCAATTTTATTGCTCCCAAAATTAAATAATAATTCCAAAACTTTAACACTAAAAGGTGGGGGATTATAAATAATTGCTAATATGCATAACAAACCTTCAATTTTACAGTGAAAAAATATAAACCTCCCTTCTTTATCAATTTCCAAATCAAACACCTCCCAGTGAACTTTTTTGTGAACCAAAACCGTTACCCCTCTTGAGAATTCTGAATGACACACGTGATATTGCTGTCCCCACCATGACCTATTTACCCAGTGCGCCACATCTAACGTTAAATGAGTTTTGAGTAAACACACAATACACAGGAAGTACTTCTTAGCAAAATCCAAGACAGCTACCCTCTTTTTCTTATCTCTTAACCCCCTTGTGTTCCAAACAAACAATTTTATGAGACTCATGTGATTAAACTTTTACATAAATGCGACTGGAATACATTCAGCAACCTTTTGATATTGCACACAGTTAGCCGGGAGAAGGAAGAGAAAGAGAGAAAAAAAAAAAAAACAACCTACCCTAACCCCCCCAACCGTCCAACATCCCACCCCCAACCACCCCCTTGTGTGGTTCGTCCATCCACCTCACTCCTACCGACGAACCTCTCTACCAGAGCCTCCAGCCATAACCCTTTAAAAAAAAAAAATAATAATAATTTTAATCCTTTACTGTCGCTCCAGTTAACAGCCTCCTCCGGGGCATTAAAGAACCAGATTTTGTCCTGATATTCGATCCTCAGTCTGGACGGGGAAATTTACAAATAGTTGATTCCATTTTGTTGCAGTCTTTTCTTGATCTGCCAGAATACAGCACGCTTTTTTGGGTCTCGGTAGCAAAATCGGGATAAATGAAAATTTTGTTGTTATTATACAACACATCTCCCAGAGCTCTCTTCCTTTTCAGGATACCATCCCTATCTCTGAAGCTAAGCAACTTTATAATCATAGCTCTTGGGGTGCTACCAACGGGCAGAGGTTTGGCTGGGATTCTATGCGCCCGCTCAATACAAAAATGAGGCGACAAGTGCTCCTGACCAATTTCCGCCACAATCCACTTATGAATAAATCCCACAGGGTTGTTCCCCTCTGATCCCTCCGGGAACCCCAACAGTCTCAAGTTGGACCGGCGGGACCTATCTTCTAAATCCGTAAGTTTCATTTTTAGGAATTTGTTCTCTGCTTTCATTACATCAATGTCCTTCACAACTTTAGACATAGTGTCTTCCAAATCACTTGTCTTCTGCTCGACTTCGCTCACCATTTCCTTAAAAACGCCAATATCATTCCTCAGAATAGAGATCTCAGCACCTATTGACCCCACTTGAAGTTTAAGCTCATTTATGGAGCTATCATATTTATTTATTGCAGATAGCAATTCACTTAGCCATTTAGGCTGCTCTTGAGAATTGTGAGGGGGGCTATTTTGTCCCCCCCCCCTCCTTTCTCAGGTCCCACCTCCGGATTACTTTTTGCTCCTGACCAAGTTTTATCTCTCTCTACCGGAGAGGACAAAAATTGGTCCATCTTAACGGAAAGTCTGTTTTCCTTTTTATCAGCTTTATCAGTCTTTTTGTTTTTTGTACTCATTGTCACTTTCTATACAAGTCAACTATGACAAAAAATAACAATCTACAGTCCAACCACCACTTCCACACTGGGGATAGTAATTAGCAAACACTTCTCATAGGCTGCACTGATGAAAGTTATAATTTGCGCCTTATAATGATTAACTAGTTGAATCTCACCCGGCTTCCTGGTGCCACTGTCCTCACAGGAGTTGTTCTTCTCCCGGGCTGGACTCTTTTCCTGCCCGTAATGACTGCCACTCAGGACCGAGGGAGGGATATCACCGAATACGAGAGTTCAATGCTCCGGACCTCCAGGTCACTCTCCCCTCTCAGTGCACACTGGCACCACCGCTGGTCACTGCCACTTAGCTCCGGGGGAGGAGCGCCAATTGCGGGGTCTCCACACTCAGAGCCACCAGGTTACCCCCCCTCTCGGTGCATGCCGGCTCCTCCGCTGCTCACTCCTACTTGGTGAGCCCTCACAGACGCCGGCAGGATCCTCTGCGCGCACCACCGCCAGAACCACGTGACTCCCCGGCAGCGTTCCACCGGCTGCTTCCAACTGCTGCAGAAGCCGTCCAGAAAGGAAGCTCACAGGACCCAGGGTGGGCGCACTGCCATACGGACCAGATCACCGGGGTGGTTGTATCCCGTCCTAATCCCCCTGCGTGGAGGCTGCTCTGGAGCTCACACAGCACTCACGGGCATGGCTGGTGGGACAGCCCTCAGCTACGTCCCATGCTCCTCCTCCCCAACATGCGAGAGCAGCCACTTCTTTCCTACAGGGTCATCCCTAGGCAGAAGTCACTTGTACTTATAGAAAATCAGCTCTGTACCTCTCAAATGTGACAGCTATAAAACATTTACCACCATCTTTTACATTTTACATTTAATATGCATCACACAAAAACACATGCTTGCAAAATGTTACAAAAACAACATTCTAAGTTATTGCTCCCTTGCTAGCACTTTCATTCATTTTTGAATGGATTTATCTCTTTTCATAAAATAACAAGTTATGCATCTTTATACTATGCTCAAATGTATATTGCAAAAATAAATTGATTTTCATCTTGTGCAATATACTAAATCGTCTAAAAATAATTCTGTTGTTTCTGACAAATAACTTTTTTAGTATTGAATTTAGCAGTAGATAGCAATATCCAACTTATTATAGCCCTCAATTTCTTTGATGCCTTCCAGCTCAGAATATGAATCCACTGTATGTATGGACATTGAACAAATTTCATTTTTTTAATTAAAGTCAGTGCAAAATTAGTGGTAACATTAGAAACATGCAAACTGAGTATCAATATTTATTCCTTACAGTACTAGCACTATATGACGATAATAAACATTATTAGTGTCTTCTACCTATATTGATATACTGTATGTTTTCAGTGTTTTAGACAACCATAACACTGTACTTTAAATTTCATATTGCAAATTAAACATTAAAACTGAACCAATGGCGTTGCTAGGTCCTAGACCACCAGTTGTTACTTTTAATTATACATTTTCCCCTTTGATACAATTGGGAAGTAGAAGGGATAAAAGCCAAGATCATTAGGAGTTTTTGCTGGAGTAAAGTGTTTTGAAGTTCCAACGTGAAATATCACGCGGCACGTGATGGCGTCCTCACGTTATCTGGTGTGGTGATGTCACTGCACACAAGATTCCACGCAAGATCTTCAATCAAGATGGTGGTGGTGGGCTCTTTGTGCTCAAAAAGATGAGGTGAGTATAATTTTTTTAACCCCATTTCAGAGAAAATGGATTTGTTACTACGAAGCACAAGGAAATTTGGCTTTGAGAAGATTTGAACTTTTCCTTAAATTCAGTTTGAAGTCCACTTTGCATGCTTTGATTCACTCAACACTACTGGCAAAGTTGGAACGATTTTGGGGTGCATGTAATGCATTGCTTAATTTGTATTATTATTTTTTAATTCCTCATACATGCGCTGCCAGTTGTAATTCCAGACTGAAATCACATGTCGAATGTACATCAAGTGATACCACAAGTGCCACACAGGATCATGTGGCATCTACGATTACTCCTTTAAACATAACGGAGTGCCGAACATACGGTACGGGAATTTGAAGAGCTCTGCTTTCTCACAATGTTCTGATATCTTATGTTTCCCATCATGTTTCTCTGCTTTATTTAAATGTTAACTCATATTCTAAAGAAGCCAGCACCCTATGTGGTAAGTATGCAAAATATACAGAAAGCAAAAAACGTAAACAAAAATAGATGAACAAACAAAAGAAGAGGCAAAATAAAATAAGGTAAACTAAATATAATAAATACAGTGGTTCCTCAAGTTACGATATTAATTGGTTCCAGAATGACTAATGTATGTTTAAATCATTGTAATTTGGGTCCATAACTTTTTTGAAAACTAGTAATTGATGCTAAAGCCTCAAAATGGCATCCTAAAATAAGAGAAAATGAAGATTTAAGTAAAATAAACAGAGAACTAAGACAAATAAAGCAAGAAAAATGGCCATGTTGATTAGATGGATCTGAGTCTGAGGCATTGTACAGTGTGTTGATTCTAGAACTTATGACAGCCAGGAAAAATTAAAATAGAGTATCCTGCAGCCATTATAGAGAGACTACTGTAAAGCATTGGCCCCAAGTGTTCCATAGCATTCTGATGAAACTTACTTAACTGACACTCTTGGATCCATGTTGTGCCTACAAATACATACTAAATAGAGATGAGCGAGCATGCTCGTCCGAGCTTGGTGCTCGTTCGAGTATTAGGGTACTCATAAGTGCTCGCTGCTCGGACGAGTATCTCGCCATGCTCGAGGAAATGGCAACTTCCGCATCGTGCTTTTTAGGTGCCTAAGAACACAGCCAATCACAAGTCAGGAGACTCTGTGGTACACCCAGCATCATGTGGGGCCCTTACATGTCGATAGGAGGGGTTGGCTGGCCTAATCAGGTGACCCTGGAATATACTACCGACTGGCCGCGGTGCTCGGCTCAGATGCCGTCTGGATGTCATTAGGGATAGAGCTGCTGCCTTTCAGGGACAGTGTTAGGGCCTGCATTTAGTTCTCTGTTAGGCAGGGATCACCCACAAAGAACCCAACAGCCCTTCTAAGGGCTAGAAGACATTTTTTTTTGTCACTTGGCTGGCTGGCACTAGTAGTGCAGCTATCGCCATGTATAACCCCCTTTTATTTTTATATGTTATATCTCAGTGATACAAATCCATTGCACACAGCAGTGTGGAACCATTCTGTGTGTCACAGTTTAGTACACTCACTATTTTCTGTCCAGGTGACACTTTCTGTATGTCACCGAATACAACCAAGTCATTTGCTGCCTGTCACGTGTATGGCTTGATCCCAAAAATCTCTGTGCGACATTTGTCTGGGTCGCAGTCTAAATAGCTACCGTCAGTAGGGTGTCAGTTAGCTCTACGATAGTTTCTGCACGTCACGTTCCCAAAAAAACAAAAATCCAAAACAAAATATAGAAAAAAAATTAGTTTTTTTGTTGTTTTAGCTGAGTGATACAAATCCATTTCACACAGCTGCGTGTAACCTTTCTGTGTGTCACAGTTCAGCACACTCACTCCAAACCGTATATTCTGTCCAGGTGACACTTTCTGTACGT
Source organism: Rhinella marina (assembly GCA_900303285.1). NCBI lineage: Eukaryota > Metazoa > Chordata > Amphibia > Anura > Bufonidae > Rhinella > Rhinella marina. Next base: position 47,403 of record ONZH01012973.1, on the reverse strand, counting down.
CACCGAATACAACCAAGTCACTTGCTACCTGTCACGTGTAAAGCTTGATCTTAAAAATCTCTGTGCGACATTTGTCTGGGTCGCAGTCTAAATAGCCACCGTCATTAGGGTGTCAGTCAGCTGTATGATAGTTTCTGCACGTCACGTTCCCAAAAAACAAAACAAAAAAAAATATTAAAACAAAATATAGAAAAAAAATTAGTTTTTTTGTTGTTTTAGCTGAGTGATACAAATCCATTTCACACAGCTGCGTGTAACCTTTCTGTGTGTCACAGTTCAGCACACTCTTTCCAATCCGTATTTTCTGTCCAGGTGACACTTTCTGTACGTCACCGAATACAACCAAATCATTAGCTACCTGTCACGTGTAAAGCTTGATCTTAAAAATCTCTGTGCGACATTTGTCTGGGTCGCAGTCTAAATAGCCACCGTCATTAGGGTGTCAGTCAGCTGTACGATAGTTTCTGCACGTCACGTTCCCAAAAAAACAAAACTAAAAAAAAAATATTAAAACAAAAGATAGAAAAAAATTAGTTTTTTTGTTGTTTTAGCTGAGTGATACAAATCCATTTCACACAGCTGCGTGTAACCTTTCTGTGTGTCACAGTTCAGCACACTCTTTCCAATCTGTATTTTCTGTCCAGGTGACACTTTCTGTACGTCACCGAATACAAACAAGTCATTTGCTAACTGTCACGTGTAAAGCTTGATCCTAAAAATCTCTGTGCGACATTTGTCTGGGTCGCAGTCTAAATAGCCACCCTCAGTAGGGTGTCAGTCAGCTGTACGATAGTTTCTGCACGTCACGTTCCCAAAAAAAAAAAAAAAAAAAATATTAAAAAAAAATATAGAAAAAAAATTAGTTTTTTGTTGTTTTAGCTGAGTGATACAAATCCATTTCACACAGCTGCGTGTAACCTTTCTGTGTGTCACAGTTCAGCACACTCTTTCCAATCCGTATTTTCTGTCCAGGTGACACTTTCTGTACGTCACCGAATACAACCAAGTTATTTTCTACCTGTCACGTGTAAAGCTTGATCCTAAAAATCTCTGTGCGACATTTGTCTGGGTCGCAGTCTAAATAGCCACCGTCATTAGGGTGTCAGTCAGCTGTACGATAGTTTCTGCACGTCACGTTCCCAAAAAAACAAAACAAAAAAAAATATTAAAACAAAATATAGAAAAAAAATTTGTTTTTTTGTTGTTTTAGCTGAGTGATACAAATCCATTTCACACAGCTGTGTGTAACCTTTCTGTGTGTCACAGTTCAGCACACTCTTTCCAATCCGTATTTTCTGTTCAGGTGACACTTTCTGTACGTCACCGAATACAACCAAGTCATTTGCTACCTGTCACGTGTAAAGCTTGATCCTAAAAATCTCTGTGCGACATTTGTCTGGGTCGCAGTCTAAATAGCCACCGTCATTAGGGTGTCAGTCAGCTGTACGATAGTTTCTGCACGTCACGTTCCCAAAAAAACAAAAATCCCCCAAAAAAATATAGAAAAAAAATTAGTTTTTTTGTTGTTTTAGCTCAGTGATACAAATCCATTTCACACAGCTGCGTGTAACCTTTCTGTGTGTCACAGTTCAGCACACTCACTCCAAACCGTATATTCTGTCCAGGTGACACTTTCTGTACGTCACAAAATTAAACCAGACTGAACAAGTTTGTGGGTTTCAGTACACCAGGCCCATTTATTTTATTTTTTTTATAGAATACACTTATATACAGAAAATGTTGAACCCCAGGGCTAAGGGTCGAGGACGAGGGCGTGGGCATTCAATTACTGCAGGGGGCAGAGGCCGTGGTCCTGGGCAGGGTGAGACACTACCTGCTGATGAGGGAGCTGTGGAACGCCGCAGAGCTACACTCCCTAGCTTCATGTCTCAACTTACAGGGACACGTGGTAGAGGACTGTTGAAACTACAACAGTGCGAACAGCTGATCTCGTGGATTGTGGACAATGCTTCAAGTAATTTGTCCGCCAGTCAGTCTTCCACGCAGTCCACCCACGTTACCCAAGGGAGCACTCCTCTGGCTCCTCCACCTCAACCTCCTTCCCCCCAGTCTGCCCCCTCCCAGGAAAATTTGGAATGCGATCCGGCATACTCTGAGGAACTTTTTTCTGGACCCTTCCCAGAGTCACAAACCACTTCTCAGGTTGCTGCTGACCTCTTTCCCGATGCCCAAGTGTTCCAACTGTCGCAGTCTGTGGGTGATGATGATGATGACGACAATGTTGAGTTAGTGGAAGAAGTTTGTAAAGAGGTGTCGGACGATGAGGAGACACGGTTGTCAGACAGTGGTGAAGTTGTTGTAAGGGGAGGAATTCCGAGGGGGGAGCAGACTGAGGAATCGGAGGATGACGAGGTGACTGACCCGAGCTGGGTTGATATGCCGAGTGAAGACAGTGCTTCTGAGGCGGAGGCGAGTGCTGCACCAGAACAGGTTGTAAGAGGCAGTGGTGTGGCCAGATGGAGAAGCAGGGCCAGAGCTGGTGCATCAGCAGCAACTGTTTCACGTAGTGAAGCTCCCGTGGCGAGGCCTAGATGTTCGCAAGTCTGGAGGTTCTTTAAAGAAAGTGAGGATGACCGACGGACTGTGGTGTGCAACCTGTGCCACACCAGGATCAGCAGGGGTGCCACCACTACTAGCCTAACCACCACCAGCATGCGCAGGCATATGAGTGCTAAACACCCCACTCAATGGAACCAAGGCCGTTCACCACCTCCTGCGGGTCACACCACTGCTCCTTCCCCTGTGTCACTCGCTGCCTCTGCTAGTCAACCCCCTGCGTCACTTGCTACCTCTGCTAGTCAACCCCCTGTCCAGGACCCCGGCACGAGCGCCTCCCGCCGGAAAACTACACCTTCGCCTCCACGATCCTCCACAGTGTCCACCAATGTGTCCCAGCGCAGCGTTCAGCTGTCTTTACAGCAGACGCTGGAGCGCAAGAGGAAATACAGTTCCACCCACCCACATGCCCAAGCCCTCAACGTCCACATCTCCAAATTGCTTAGCCTGGAGATGCTGCCCTATAGGCTGGTAGAGACCGAAGCCTTTTGCAATCTCATGGCGGTGACTGCCCCTCGGTATTCGGTCCCCAGCCGCCACTATTTTTCCCGATGTGCCGTCCCAGCCCTACACCAGCACGTGTCAGAGAACATCATCCGTGCCCTGACCAAAGCTGTTTCTGAGAAGGTCCACCTAACCACGGACACGTGGACAAGTGCTGCCGGGCAGGGACACTATTTCTCACTGACGGCACATTGGGTTAACTTGGTGGAGGCTGGGACCGAGAATGACCCAGGGGCCGCTCATGTACTGCCCACACCAAGGATTGCGGGGCCTACCTCGGCCACGGTCTCTCAGACGTACTATGCCTCCTCCTCCTCCTCCTCCGACCCCTCCTCCTCCTCCACTGAATTACCATCCGTGGGCACGGCACTTTCAGTCGCTAGCTCTAGGCGCAGCAGCAGTGCCGTGGGTAAGCGCCAGCAGGCGGTGCTCAAACTGCTGAACTTAGGTGACAAAAGGCACACCGCCCAAGAGCTGTTACAGGGCATCACGGCGCAGACCGATCTGTGGCTGGCACCGCTGAACCTCAAGCCAGGCATAGTTGTGTGTGACAACGGCGTAACCTGGTGGCGGCTCTGCAACTCGCCAGACTGACACATGTGCCATGCCTGGCCCACGTGTTCAATCTCATAGTTCAGCGGTTCCTCAAGTCCTCGCAGTCTAAATAGTTTTTTTGTTGTTTTAGCTGAGTGATACAAATCCATTTCACACAGCTGCGTGTAACCTTTCTGTGTGTCACAGTTCAGCACACTCTTTCCAATCTGTATTTTCTGTCCAGGTGACACTTTCTGTACGTCACCGAATACAACTAAGTCATTTGCTACCTGTCACGTGTAAAGCTTGATCCTAAAAATCTCTGTGCGACATTTGTCTGGGTCGCAGTCTAAATAGCCACCGTCATTAGGGTGTCAGTCAGCTGTACGATAGTTTCTGCACGTCACATTCCCAAAAAAACAAAAAACCCCCAAAAAATATAGAAAAAAAAATTAGTTTTTTTGTTGTTTTAGCTCAGTGATACAAATCCATTTCACACAGCTGCGTGTAACCTTTCTGTGTGTCACAGTTCAGCACACTCACTCCAAACCGTATATTCTGTCCAGGTGACACTTTCTGTACGTCACAAAATTAAACCAGACTGAACAAGTTTGTTGGTTTCAGTACACCAGGCCCATTTATTTTATTTTTTTTATAGAATACACTTATATACAGAAAATGTTGAACCCCAGGGCTAAGGGTCGAGGACGAGGGCGTTGGCGTGGGCATTCAATTACTGCAGGGGGCAGAGGCCGTTGTCCTGGGCAAGGTAAGACACTACCTGCTGATGAGGGAGCTGTGGAACGCCGCAGAGCTACACTCCCTAGCTTCATGTCTCAACTTACAGGGACACGTGGTAGAGGACTGTTGAAACCACAACAGTGCGAACAGCTGATCTCGTGGATTGCGGACAATGCTTCAAGTAATTTGTCCGCCAGTCAGTCTTCCACGCAGTCCACCCACGTTACTCAAGGGAGCACTCCTCTGGCTCCTCCACCTCAACCTCCTTCCCCCCAGTCTGCCCCCTCCCAGGAAAATTTGGAATGCGATCCGGCATACTCTGAGGAACTTTTTTCTGGACCCTTCCCAGAGTCACAAACCACTTCTCAGGTTGCTGCTGACCTCTTTCCCGATGCCCAAGTGTTCCAACTGTCGCAGTCTGTGGGTGATGATGATGATGACAATGTTGAGTTAGTGGAAGAAGTTTGTAAAGAGGTGTTGGACGATGAGGAGACACGGTTGTCAGACAGTGGTGAAGTTGTTGTAAGGGGAGGAATTCCGAAGGGGGAGCAGACTGAGGAATCGGAGGATGACGAGGTGACTGACCCGAGCTGGGTTGATATGCCGAGTGAAGACAGTGCTTCTGAGGTGGAGGCGAGTGCTGCACCAGAACAGGTTGTAAGAGGCAGTGGTGTGGCCAGAGGGAGAAGCATGGCCAGAGCTGGTGCATCAGCAGCAACTGTTTCACGTAGTGAAGCTCCCGTGGCGAGGCCTAGATGTTCGCAAGTCTGGAGGTTCTTTAAAGAAAGTGAGGATGACCGACGGACTGTGGTGTGCAACCTGTGCCACACCAGGATCAGCAGGGGTGCCACCACTACTAGCCTAACCACCACCAGCATGCGCAGGCATATGAGTGCTAAACACCCCACTCAATGGAACCAAGGCCGTTCACCACCTCCTGCGGGTCACACCACTGCTCCTTCCCCTGTGTCACTCGCTGCCTCTGCTAGTCAACCCCCTGCGTCACTCGCTGCCTCTGCTAGTCAACCCCCTGTCCAGGACCCCGGCACGAGCGCCTCCCGCCGGAAAACTACACCTTCGCCTCCACGATCCTCCACAGTGTCCACCAATGTGTCCCAGCGCAGCATTCAGCTGTCTTTACAGCAGACGCTGGAGCGCAAGAGGAAATACAGTTCCACCCACCCACATGCCCAAGCCCTCAACGTCCACATCTCCAAATTGCTTAGCCTGGAGATGCTGCCCTATAGGCTGGTAGAGACCGAGGCCTTTCACAATCTCATGGCGGAGGCTGCCCCTCGGTATTCGGTCCCCAGCCGCCACTATTTTTCCCAATGTGCCGTCCCAGCCCTACACCAGCACGTGTCAGAGAACATCATCCGTGCCCTGACCAACGCTGTTTCTGAGAAGGTCCACCTAACCACGGACACGTGGACAAGTGCTGCCGGGCAGGGACACTATATCTCACTGACGGCACATTGGGTTAACTTGGTGGAGGCTGGGACCGAGAATGACCCTGGGGCCGCTCATGTACTGCCCACACCGAGGATTGCGGGTCCTACCTCGGTCACGGTCTCTCAGACATACTATGCCTCCTCCTCCACCGAATTACCATCCGTGGGCACGGCGCCTTCAGTCAGTAGCTCTAGGCGCAGCAGCAGTGCCGTGAGTAAACGCCAGCAGGCGGTTCTCAAACTGCTGAGCTTAGGTGACAAAAGGCACACCGCCCAAGAACTGTTACAGGGCATCACGGCGCAGACCGATCTGTGGCTGGCACCGCTGAACCTCAAGCCAGGCATGGTTGTGTGTGACAACGGGCGTAACCTGGTGGCGGCTCTGCAACTCGGCAGACTGACACATGTGCCATGCCTGGCCCACGTGTTCAATCTCATAGTTCAGCGGTTCCTCAAGATATACCCCAATCTGTCTGATTTGCTCACCAAGGTGCGCCGCATCTGTGCGCATTTCTGCAAGTCGACCACAGATGCTGCCACTCTCAGGGCAGCGCAGCGCCGCCTACAACTGCCCGCTCACCGACTGTTGTGCGACGTTCCCACGAGATGGAATTCCACATTAAACATGTTATCCAGAGTTTACCAGCAGCACAGAGCGATTGTAGACTGCCAGATGTCAACTTCCACCAGAACTGGTAGTCAGGTAAGTCAGATTCCTCAAGTCTACAATGAGGAGTGGACGTGGATGTCTGATATCTGCCAGGTGTTGAGCAACTTTGAGGAGTCAACACAGATGGCCAGCGGCGATGCCGCCATTATCAGCCTCACCATCCCGCTGCTTTGCCTGTTGAAAAACTCACTGCTCAGCATGAAGTCGGATGCTTTGCGCTTGTCACAAGAGACGGTGGAGGAAGATACGTCGCTTGATAGCCAGAGCACCCTCCAGTCTGTTTCTCAGCGCGTATCGGAGGAGGGGGATGAGGATGAGGAGGAAGAGGAGGAGAATGTCGGCGAGACAGTAGAGGGTACCAGTGCTCAGTCCTTAACTCTTGAGCATGTATGGGCTGAAGAGGAGGAGGAGGAGGAGGAGGAAATGGAGAGTCAGGCCAGTGAGAACAGGGAATTCTTGCGTGTTGGGACTCTGGCGCACATGGCAGACTTCATGTTAGGCTGCCTATCCCGTGACCCTCGCGTTAGAAGCATTTTTTCAAACACCGATTACTGGGTGTTCACTCTCCTGGACCCACGGTACAAGCAGAACCTTTTCACTCTCATCCCTGCAGAGGAAAGGAGTATGAGAGTGAATAGATATCAACAGGCCCTGGTGCACAAGCTGAAACAATTCTTCCCATCTGACGCCGCTAGCGGCAGAGGGCGTGGTTCTGTGGGCCAAGTAGCGGGGGAGAGGAGGCGAGCAGGCAGCTTGTCCAGCACTGGCAGGGGAACGCTCTCCAAGGCCTTTGCCACTTTTATGTCACCCAGCAAGACACTGTCACCTGTCCCCAGTCTAGGCAGAGTAGGGGGGAGCTGTACAGAAAGATGGTGCGGGAGTACCTAGCTGACCATACAAACGTCAGGACCGATTACTCTGCTCCATACAACTACTGGGTTTCAAAGCTGGACACGTGGCCTGAACTGGCGCTGTACGGCTTGGAGGTGCTGGCCTGCCCTGCCGCTAGCGTGCTGTCAGAGCGGGTATTTAGTGCAGCTGGTGGCGTCATCACCGATAAGCGTACACGCCTGTCAACTGACAGCGCTGACAGGCTGACGCTTATTAAAATGAACAAAGCCTGGATTTCACCGGAATTCAAATCTCCTCCGGGGGAAAGCAGCTAAAGATTAACATTACTTATGTATCCGATTCCTCTTCTCTACTCCTCCTACTCCACCTCCTCCTCCATATCGTCTTTGCCTAACGCTGACCCAAAAAACGCTATTTTTTAGAGGTCCAACTGGCACTCTTTTACCACAATTTTTCAGGAGGGCCCCCTACAGGCCCTCTATTCAAACAATTTTTCCAGAGGTCCACCTACAGGCCCTCTCTCCAAACAATTTTTCCGGAGGTCCACCTACAGGCCCTCTGTCCAAACAATTTTTCCGGAGGTCCACCTACAGGCCCTCTCTCCAAACAATTTTTCTGGAGGTCCACCTACAGGCCCTCTCTCCAAACAATTTTTCCGGAGGTCCACCTACAGGCCCTCTCTCCAAACAATTTTTCCGGAGGTCCACCTACAGGCCCTCTCTCCAAACAATTTTTCCGGAGGTCCACCTACAGACCCTCTCTCCAAACAATTTTTCCGGAGGTCCACCTACAGGCCCTCTCTCTAAACAATTTTTCCGGAGGTCCACCTACAGGCCCTCTCTGCAAACAATTTTTCCGGAGGTCCACCTACAGGCCCTCTCTCCAGTTCCAGTTTCCAGTTTTATTTGCACAAACTGCGTAAATTTTATTTTTGGGATAGGTGTGAAAAATAATATTACCTGCGTATCTATATTGCCTAACATTGGATACGGTAGCAAGTAGAAGACCAAACACATGCTGCCAACAGGGTTCCGCAAATTCCTGGTCCACCCGCAAATTCCTGGTCCACAATGTCAAGGAGGTCCAGGTTCTGTTGATGAGCAACAAGTCCTTCTGTTCTGAAATCGCCGACAACGTCTCCATCTAAGAACCTAAAGACCATTGTGGAGAGAGCGGCACAGCTCGCCATCAAAGTGACGAACCCCAACGCCAGACTGCGCAGAGAAGATAACGAATAAATATCTCTGGTTATTTTTGATAAATAAAAGTTAAATAAACACACAAAAAATTGATCTGTTCCTGTGCCTGATCCACCCAAGTTGAATCTGTCCCATCATGAGAAAGTCCCCCCAAGGAGTCCCCACTGTAACTTGCTTCCCATACAACTACCTCACCCCCCGACACCTGTGTCTCGCCATTGTCCACCACCTCCTCAGACAAAACTGGTAAATCCACACTGTCAGCACACGGAAACAGCAAAAGGTCTTGCGAATTGGGGCAGAGAATGTTCTGGGCTAGCACATCAGGGAAGGGGTGACTATGGGGTTCCAGGGAGTACGTGACCACATGCAATATCCATTTAAAAGTCATGCCACACTTGATCGAGCTCATAATTGACAATTGTACCGGTTGATGCTAAATTTTTAAGTTGGGGTCCTGCGTCGTCATTCTAACTACACCCGGCTGTTGTCACCACCACACACGCTAGCCCAGGGGGCACTCCTCTGGCTCTTCCAGCGAAACCTCCTTCCCCCCAGCCTGCCCCCCACCTACAGGCCCTCTCTCCAAACAATTTACTTCTTTGTCCTATCTTTCTCTCTCTCTCCAAACTATTTTTCCGGATAGCTGCCATATACGGTATTAAACTGAGTAGTATACATAAAAGACATACCACACTTGATCAATCTCATAATTTACGACTGTACCGGTTGATGCTAAATTTTTAAGTTGGGGTCCTGCGTCGTCATTCTAGCTACACCCGGCTGTTGTCACCACCACACACGCTAGCCCAGGGGGAACTCCTCTGGATCTTCCAGCTCAACCTCCTTCCCCCCAGCCTGCCCCCCACCTACAGGCCCTCTCTCCAAACAATTTACTTCTTTGTCCTATCTTTCTCTCTCTCTCTCCAAACTATTTTTCCAGATAGAAGCCATATACGGTATTAAACTGAGTAGTATACATAGAAGACATACCACACTTGATCAATCTCATAATTTACGACTGTACCGGTTGATGCTAAATTTTTAAGTTGGGGTCCTGCGTCGTCATTCTAACTACACCCGGCTGTTGTCACCACCACACACGCTAGCCCAGGGGGCACTCCTCTGGCTCTTCCAGCAAAACCTCCTTCCCCCCAGCTTGCCCCCCACCTACAGGCCCTCTCTACAAACAATTTACCCGGATAGGGGACGTCTTAGATATTGTACAGATTTTTGTTTGGTTCTTCTTTTATTTCCCTCCTGACCTGTGATAGGCAGAGCATGGACACGTCCCCTTAGCTGCAGTGGGAAAGAAACTCCCCTGGCCAGAGCAAGCTTTTTTTCTGTTTTCCGTGGTCGAAAAATCCATGAAATATAAGGTCCCAAGATAGGGGACGTATACGGTATTAAACTGAGAAGAATCGATACTGCACCGGTTGATGCAACAGTTTTTCAAAATCCATTCCGGCTGTTGTCACCACCACACACGCTAGACCAGGGGGCACTCCTCTGGCTCTTCCAGCGAAACCTCCTTCCCCCCCACCTACAGGCCCTCTCTCCAAACAATTTACCCGGGTAGGGGACGTATTAGATATTGTACTGATTTTTTTTTAGATCTTCTTTTAATTGCCTCCTGCAAAAGACAGGAATCGAACCCGGGTCAACTGCTTGGGAAGTAGCTATGCTCACCACTATACCACCAGCAGCCACAGCAACTGATAAGAACAGATACTAAACTTGATTTCAGCTGCAGTGCCAGCATGAGCAGTGGTGTCACCTGCAGGCGGTGATGGACCTTCGTTGCACCTAGTTGGGTGCTTCCCTAACATGTGATGGGTATTTGCATCGCCTTTCTTGGTCTGGGTGAGCACAATTGCCATGAGGATAACCACCAGGCTGTTGCCTGAGAATTTGGGGTAATGGTTGGATTAAGCAGCCTCAGAGGCATCCATGCATGCTGCCCCTGCTGTTTCCTGTCCATTTCCGTGGTGTTTCCATCATTTTCTGAGGTTTCCAGGTTTTCACCCAGCCTTCCCTAGGCAGAGCCTTGGTCCCCTGCAAAAAATGCTCGAGTCTCCCATTGACTTCAATGGGGTTCGTTACTCGAAACGAGCACCCGAGCATCGGGAAAAGTTCGACTCAAATAACGAGCACCCGAGCATTTTAGTGCTCGCTCATCTCTAATACTAAACTTCAACTCACAATTAATGCAAAGAGAAATGAGTATCCTCTGTGGGCAGGAGGATTTCCATGATATACTCTGTCTTGTCACTTCCGGTATTGTGGTGACACACTTCCGGTATTGCACTGACATCATGTATGTGTGCATCGGGCATCCGGAATGGGAGCCAGAGCCAGTTAAGGCGCACTGCTGGGGATTTCAAAAATGGAATCCCAGCAACAAGGCCATGTAGTTCATTTTACAGGCAGCAGAATGTCCACCACTGATGCTAGATGTTGGTCTGCAGATCCCTCAAAAGCTTTCAGCCTGGTAAGAGACCTCCTCTGGTTATAATGGGAGTCTTGTGGGATTAATGTTACTTATGGTGCCTGGTTTTCACCTTGGTGTTTGTTGATGGACTCATAATAAGTGGGGTTCTAATTCCAGGTATGTATATATACCCTTTAGGCTAGAGACATTGTCCCTATAAAAGCCACAGGTGGTGAATCTGCAAAAAAGAAGTGTGATGTATGCAGAAGAGGTCTACCCCCTCTGTCCACGGTGTATGGAGAAAATGGTAGCGGAAGAGTTGCCATCCTTTATGGAAAACCTGAGAACCCCTATTAAGGATGAAGTGAATTCTGCAATTGACCCCTACTTTACTGCATCCTTCAACATCAAAAACCTTGTATCCATCTCCAAGTTCATTTGATTTTGATGACAGAGAGCTTTTTTCAGATGGTGACTCTGATTCCTCTGACTACGGGTCCGGTCGTCCATTATGTTTACCTGAGGACACTGAGTCCCTCTTTAAAACTGTAGGGCCACAATGACGTTGGAAGACATTAAAGAGCCTCAGACAAGTCAGGACCAAATGTTTCAGGGTCTAGGGGAAAGGAAAAAAAGAGTGTTCCCATACAAGATAATATAAGAAAGTTAATACGAGAGAATGGAAGGATCCTGAAAGAAACCAACTATATCAAAAGCCTTCAAACGCAATTGCCCCTTTGAGGAAGCAGAGACTGAAAATTGGGAGAAGACCCCAAAGATAGACACACCAGTGGCTATGATATTGGCTTGTAAAAAGACCCTATCGATAACAAATGTGAGGGAGATAGACTCTTTGGTTTTGCACTAGACAATATATTGGATAAGGCCTCAGACAGGAAAAAAGTCTTCCTGTCTCAGTCTCAAAACCTTCAGCAAAGAGGAAATTTTCTTTCCCAAATCAGAAATAAGCAGGAACAGAAGAAAATGGAGTTTTCTGGGAGATGGCAATTTTCTGTGGCAGAGGGATAGGGTTCCTTTTTAACCCCTTCCAAAAAGACACAATGATGACATAGGTAATGTGGGAGGCAGGCTCACACATTTCCATAGGGCCTGGAAGTCTATAGATGCCTCCTCCTGGGTATTAGACCTAATTCTCTCAGCATTCAAAATAGAATTTCATTCTCCTCCCCAAAAAGATTCATTGGAAACAGGACAATATCACGTTCTCTCAAGCAGATAGCGCTAGAAAAAGAAGTCATTATAAGAGTCCCAGCAGGTCAGATAGAACATCCCTATTCCTGATTAAAAAGAAAAAAAATGGGGCATTCAGAGCCATCACTAATTTAAAGTTTCTGTTACAATAAATCTCCTGGGATGGGACTATTAGATGGTAACACTTGATCTAGCAGACGCCTAATACCATGTTCGAATTCATAAAGAGTGTCAGAAATTCTTGTGGTTTGCTGTTGACATAAAAGGCAATCTTTGCCATTTTCAATATCAGTCTCTACCATTCGGTCTCTCCAGTGCACTTTGAGTTTTCACAAAGATCATGGCAGACATAGTTGGATTTCTTTATCTGAAAGGGATTCTGGTAATCCCTAATCTCGACGACCTGCTGATTGCCATAGCTTCCTTAAGCTGGCTAATCAATCTTGAGAAGTCAGATCTAGTTCTCAGCCAACAAAAAGTCTTTTTGGGGGTTCTCCTGGCCTCTAATTGTCTCTCTTCTTTTCTTCCCCAAGGAAAACAGAAGACATTGGTGAACTGTATAACATAATTTTGTTCCAGAAAGACGGCCTCAATAAGCAAGATCATGCGTTTGTTGGCCCTTCTTACATCAACTATTCCCTCTGTGAGTTGAGCTCAAGCCCACACAAAAATATTACAGTCTTTCCTTCTCTCATCTTGGGACAAGCAGAAAAGTTCCTTGTAAAGGAAGGTAAAGAATCCTGATCAGGTGAAAAGTTCACTCATCTGATGGATGCTAAAGAAGCATTTACAGAAAGAAGTCCATTGGCATCCAGAAAATCAGATTACAGTGACCACCGATGCAAGCAGCAGATGGTGGGAAGCCGTAAAATGTCACTATGCTCATCAAACCTCAAAAAATTATCAGCAGTTCTTCAAGCATTCCCGAGCCTGCACCACACAATCAAAGGTCAACATGTAAAGGTATACTCTGACAATGCAACAACAGTACCATACCTAAATCACTAGGGGGGATGGGAGGAAAAGGAGTGGGACCCTGGCTGCTGTTTTAGAGTAGATTTTTGGATGGGAGAAAAAGCATCTACAATCCATCTCGGCAGTTCACCTAAAGGGGGATGAAAACTGCCTAGCATACTATCTCAGCAGACAGACCCTCAGGGAAGGAGAATGGTCCCTGAATACAAAAATCTCCAATCAGATTCCAGAAAAATGAGGTTTCCCGATTCTGGATCTTTTTGACTCCAGACAGAACAAGAAAGTAGAGGTTTTATTGTATCAGCCCCCAGGAGAGTCTGAACCAAACAGATGCCCTCTCAATAACATGACCCAGGGGTGTCCTCTACGCATTCCCTTCACTTTCTCTGATCCCAAGAGCTTTGATGAAGACAATAGAGAAAAGGGTCCTGTTAATACTGATTGCCCCTTACTTGTCAAAAAGATCTTGGTTTCCCCCTACTCCAGAAGTTGTCAGTGGGGGAATACTGGACTCTGCCTTCCATACTGTACCAGACCTTCTACATCAGGGTCTGGCCAGAATGTTCCACAGCTTCATCTAACTGCCTGGAGGTTTAATGGCTCTTATTAAAGCAAAGAGGCCTTTCTGATTTCATCATATCTACTTTACTTCATAGTAGGAAACAGACCACCTCCAAGATCTATATACAAACATGGAACACCTTACTATCCTTTGCTGGTAATAGTGGAATCCAAAGAAGCAGTTTGACGTAGGTCTGGTGTTAGGATTTTTATGATAAGGGCTAGTACCCTAAAGGTTCAAATATTGGCCCTCAGTGCCTTTATGGATCTTAACATAGCACATTTCCCCCTTTTTATAAGATTCATAAAGGGTACAAGTAGGATTTGTCCCACTTCGTTAAAGTACATCTTTGGGATTTAAATGCTTTTCTTTCCCCCCTCATTGCAACCAATTGAACCCCTGACAGACATATCCCTGAAATTATTAACTTAATTATTATTAAAAACTACCTTTCTTATCACCACGGCTAGACAAGTTGGAGGACTTCAGGCTTTCTTTTGTAAATCTCCCTACCTTACTGTGTTAGATGATAGAATAATTTTAAAACATTCATCAGTTTTCCTTCCCAGAGTCTTCTCCAGATTTCATTGTCAACAAGAAATAACCATCCTTCTATACTTCTTCATCGTCAGAACAAGAAAGAAAATTTCATCATCTGAATGTAAGAATATGTCTGCTGGCTTATCTTGAAACAACAAAAGAGATTAGGAAGTGTGACAGCCTTTGATCCAGTTTCTAGGTAAAAACAGAGGACTAGGAGCTTCCAATGATTTGATGGCAGGTTGGATAAAATTGGTGATACTTCTATGTTACAAGAAGAATAAAATCTCCCCTCTGGATTAAAAGCCCATTCAACAAGGGCCATGTCTACCTCTTGGGTTGAAAGAAGAAGCTCTTCAGTAGACTAGATCTGCAGGGCCGCCACATAATGACATTCTTTAGACACTACAAGCTTGATGTCATGGCTAACCAGGATATAGCGTTTGGACAAAAAGTCCTTTTGGCTGTCCCCCCCCCCCCAATATGTATCTACTCTGAAATTCTTCACAGCATTACCATTGGGGAGGTGTTAGGGAAAGATGACAATTACTCTTACCGGTATTTTAATTTCCCGTAGCGTCCACAATGGCACTGGGTATTACCTTCCCTTTTCTTTTGATGTTACTGGTTATTATTCTACTTACTTACCTGTATCATCTATGTTGATTTGTATTCAGTTATAATTATTTGTATGAAGCATTTTAGTTTTTTCTCTGTCATTAACTGAAGCAGGAAAGAGGAGGTATTATTTTATTCAGACTTCCGCTGTTGTTTCCTGTCCTTGGGAGGTGGGATCATCCTCCTAGCAGTGCAGCTGTGGAGGCTACGGGAAATCAAATTACCGTTAAAAGTAATTATCATCTTTCTTTGTTATTGCTGCTTTGAAGAAATGGTTATATGGGTACAATGGACACATTTATGCAATGTCCATCCTCCTTCATTCATCTCCTACATTATATGCATTGTGTAATTGTTTAAGGCCTCCCTAGTATTCTGCTTGTTCATGAATATACTGATTAAATGACTGATGTTTGTTTGCACATTATGTATATGTATATTATACATTAATTTGCTGTCTGGCCAGATTTAAAACGAATGTGCTCTGTTATGGGATGTCCTATACATATCAGATCACCTGATGAACTTTTTATTTTATCTGTTTATAATAAGGCCATGAATTATTTCTTATTTCCCTTTCTCCATGTTTGTCCTTGTTTTAAATATCTGATTGTGTCTGACTAGTATTGTATTTTTCTGTCAGACAGGTCAAAAGTAGAGATGAGCGAGTAGTGAAATATTCGAAAGTTCGAAATTCGATTCGAATAGACCGCGAAATTCGACTATTCGACCGAATATCGAATCCCATTAAAGTCTATGGGGAAAAAATGCTCGCCACTTGGAAATCTCAATTCGACCACTTGGAGGTCACCAAGTCCACCCTGGAACCTCAGAAAAGGATGCCAACACTGCTGGAATGCAACTGGGACAGCAGGGGAAGCATGTCTGGGTGCATATAACGCGCCCAAGTCGCACTATTACGCCACTATCACAGCCTCTCAACAATACACTCCAAACACAATCTAACCTCTCTGTAAAGTGAGACCATACAAGGAAACCTTCTTTCCTCAACATTGCCATGGACCCCAAGCCAAACTAGACAAAAAAGAAGATAAAATTCTGCACCCCTTAAAATCACGTTGCCTATGACAACCACAGATGGCATAGGCAAGGGGGAAAGCAAATAGACCCCACTCATAATTGTCATTGTGTGTGTGTGTGAGATGTGGTCAGACATGTCTTCTTTAAAATGTAAAAACAACTCAAACACATGCAGAAGCCTTAAAATGCCCAAATTGTTGGCGCTTGAGATGTCAGTGACCCGACCTGGCCCAGTGTCATGTCTAGCAGGTAAAGCAGTGGGGATGTTGAGGGATGCGTAGGACCGCAAAAGGCCGGAAGAGGCCGTGGGCTGCCCAGAGGCTCATGGAAAATTTTGTGGAGGCCCAAGAGGTGAGACGTCTTAAAAATTGTGTGGAGGCTAAAGAGGTGAGACCTCTTAAACATTTTGTAGAGCCCCAAGAGGTGAGACCTCTTAAAAATTATGTGGAGGCCCAAGAGGTGAGACCTCTTAAAAATTATGTGGAGGCCCAAGAGGTGAGACCTCTTAAAAATTATGTGGAGGCCCAAGAGGTGAGACCTCTTAAAAATTATGTGGAGGCCCAAGAGGTGAGACCGCTTAAACATTTTGTGGAGGCCCAAGAGGTGAGACCTCTTAAACATTTTGTACAGGCCCAAGAGGTGAGACCTCTTAAAAATTATGTGGAGGCCCAAGAGGTGAGACCTCTTAAAAATTATGTGGAGGCCCAAGAGGTGAGACCTCTTAAAATTATGTGGAGGCCCAAGAGGTGAGACCTCTTAAAAATTATGTGGAGGCCCAAGAGGTGACACCTCTTAAAAATTATGTGGAGGCCCAAGAGGTGAGACCTCTTAAAAATTATGTGGAGGCCCAAGAGGTGAGACCTCTTAAAAATTATGTGGAGGCCCAAGAGGTGACACCTCTTAAACATTTTGTGTAGGCCCAAGAGGTGAGACCTCTTAAAAATTATGTGGAGGCCCAAGAGGTGAGACGTGTTAAAAATTATGTGGAGGCCCAAGAGGTGAGAACTGTTAAAAATTATGTGGAGGCCCAAGAGGTGAGACCTGTTAAACCTTTTGTGGAGGCCCAAGAGGTGAGACCTGTTAAACATTTTGTGGAGGCCCAAGAGGTGAGACCTGTTAATCATTTTGTGGGGCCCAGAGGTGAGACCTGTTAAACATTTTGTGGAGGCCCAAGAGGTGAGACCTGTTAAAAATTATGTGGAGGCCCAAGAGGTGAGACCTGTTAAACATTTTGTGGAGGCCCAAGAGGTGAGACCTGTTAAAAATTATGTGGAGGCCCAAGAGGTGAGCCATAAATATATACATTTTTCTTATTTACGGAGCAATTCTACGGCGGTTAAGGAGGAGGAGGAGGAGGAGGTGGAGGAGGAAATGGCACTTCATACAGATGGCACTTCACTTTTGGCTGCTTTCCACTGTTAACCTCTTAAACCTTTTGTGGAGGCCCAAAAGGTGAGACCTGTTAAAAATTATGTGGAGGCCCAAGAGGTGAGACCTGTTAAACATTTTGTGGAGGCCCAAGAGGTGAGACCTGTTAAAAATTATGTGGAGGCCCAAGAGGTGAGCCATAAATATATACATTTTTCTTATTTACGGAGCAATTCTACGGCGGTTAAGGAGGAGGAGGAGGAGGAGGTGGAGGAGGAAATGGCACTTCATACAGATGGCACTTCACTTTTGGCTGCTTTCCACTGTTAACCTCTTAAACCTTTTGTGGAGGCCCAAAAGGTGAGACCTGTTAAAAATTATGTGGAGGCCCAAGAGGTGAGACCTGTTAAACATTTTGTGGAGGCCCAAGAGGTGAGACCTGTTAAACATTTTGTGGAGGCCCAAGAGGTGAGACCTGTTAAACATTTTGTGGAGGCCCAAGAGGTGAGACCTGTTAAACATTTTGTGGAGGCCCAAGAGGTGAGACCCGTTAAAAATTATGTGGAGGCCCAATAGGTGAGACCTCTTAAACATTTTGTGCAGGCCCAAGAGGTGAGACGTGTTAAAAATTATGTGGAGGCCCAAGAGGTGAGACCTGTTAAACATTTTGTGGAGGCCCAAGAGGT
Organism: Rhinella marina; assembly: GCA_900303285.1. Classification (NCBI taxonomy): domain Eukaryota; kingdom Metazoa; phylum Chordata; class Amphibia; order Anura; family Bufonidae; genus Rhinella; species Rhinella marina. Next base: position 29,442 of record ONZH01012973.1, on the reverse strand, counting down.
GAGACCTCTTAAACATTTTGTGGAGGCCCAAGAGGTGAGACCTGTTAAACATTTGTGGAGACCCAAGAGGTGAGACCCGTTAAAAATTATGTGGAGGCCCAATAGGTGAGACCTCTTAAACATTTTGTGCAGGCCCAAGAGGTGAGACGTGTTAAAAATTATGTGGAGGCCCAAGAGGTGAGACCTGTTAAACATTTTGTGGAGGCCCAAGAGGTGAGACCTGTTAAACATTTTGTGGAGGCCCAAGAGGTGAGACCTGTTAAACATTTTGTGGAGACCCAAGAGGTGAGACCCGTTAAAAATTATGTGGAGGCCCAATAGGTGAGACCTCTTAAACATTTTGTGCAGGCCCAATAGGTGAGACGTGTTAAAAATTATGTGGAGGCCCAAGAGGTGAGACCTGTTAAACATTTTGTGGAGGCCCAAGAGGTGAGACCTGTTAAACATTTTGTGGAGGCCCAAGAGGTGAGACCTGTTAAACATTTTGTGGAGGCCCAAGAGGTGAGACCTGTTAAACATTTTGTGGAGACCCAAGAGGTGAGACCCGTTAAAAATTATGTGGAGGCCCAATAGGTGAGACCTCTTAAACATTTTGTGCAGGCCCAAGAGGTGAGACGTGTTAAAAATTATGTGGAGGCCCAAGAGGTGAGACCTGTTAAACATTTTGTGGAGGCCCAAGAGGTGAGACCTCTTAAACATTTTGTGGAGGCCCAAGAGGTGAGACCTGTTAAACATTTTGTGGAGGCCCAAGAGGTGAGACCTGTTAAAAATTATGTGGAGGCCCAAGAGGTGAGACCTGTTAAAAATTATGAGGAGGCCCAAGAGGTGAGACCTCTTAAAAATTATGTGGAGGCCCAAGAGGTGAGACCTGTTAAAAATTATGAGGAGGCCCAAGAGGTGAGACCTCTTAAACATTTTGTGGGGGCCCAAGAGGTTGAAACCTCTTAAACATTTTGTGCAGGCCCAAGAGGTGAGACCGGTTAAAAATTATGTTGAGGCCCAAGAGGTGAGACCGGTTAAAAATTATGAGGAGGCCCAAGAGGTGAGACCTCTTAAACATTTTGTGGAGGCCCAAGAGGTGAGCCATAAACATATAAATTTTTCTTATTTACGGAGCAATTCTACGGCGGTTAAGGAGGAGGAGGAGGTGGAGGAGGAAATGGCACTTCATACAGATGGCACTTCACTTTTGGCTGCTTTCCACGGTTGGAGAAGCAAAGTCCGGGTCAATCCACTTGCTGTTCATTTTGATTAGCGTCAGCCTGTCGGCACTGTCGGTTGACAGGCGGCTGCGCTTATCGGTTATAATGCCCCGGCTGCGCTGAACACCCTTTCTGATAGCACGCTGGCGGCAGGGCAGGCAAGCACCTCCAAGGCGTACAGGGACAGTTCCAGCCACGTGTCCAACTTGGAGACCCAGTAAGTGTAGGACGCCGAGGGATCGGGGAGGACAGGGTTACGGTCTGCCAGGTACTCCCGCAACATCCGCCGATACTTGTCCCTCCTGCTGATAGCGGGCCCCGCAGTGATGGAAGTTGCACGAGGGGGTGCCATGAACGTGTCCCACACCTTGGAGAGTGTTCCCCTGGTGGCTGTGGGCCTGATGGATGTTGTGGGACTCTGGGAGACCCTCTCCTCTCTGCCGCCAGCGATGGTGGGTGGGAAAATCTCCATCATGTTCTGCACGAGTTCCCTCTGGTATTCCAGCAATCGATTCGTCCTCTCCTCTACCGGAATAAAAGAGGAGACGTTATCTTTATACCGGGGGTCCAGGAGTGCGAAGACCCAGTACAGTTTGTTCTCCACTATCCGGACAACACGTGTGTCCCGGGAAAAGCAGCCCAGCATGAAGTCAGCCATGTGTGCCAGACTCTGAATAGGCATGACCTCACTGCCCCCACCAGAAGGATCACTTGCCATTTCCTCCTCTTCCTCTTCCGCCTCCTCTCCGCCCCATCCGCGCTGAACCAATGGGACGCACACAGCCTGACTGCTACCCTCGCCGCCAGCATCCTCCTCCTCTTCCACAGCCACCTCCACGTCGTCCTCCTCCTCCTCATCCTCCTCCTCCTGCAACTGCCACCGTGAAGCAGACAAAAGTGTGGTCTGACTGTGTAGCTCCGTTGCGTCTCCTCCTACCCCCGTCTCCTCTGCGTGCAATGCGTTCTCCCTTATTGCGATGAGCGATTCTTTAAGGACGCCTAGGAGCGGGATGGTTACGCTCACTATAGCGTCCTCGCTGCTGACCTTCTTGGTGGACTCCTCAAAGATACGCAGTACATCGCATATGTCTGCCATCCATGGCCACTCGTGGTTGGCAAACTGAGGGAGCTGAGTTGGAGGCACGCGTGGATTCATAATCTGGTACTCCATCAATGCTCTCTGCTGCTCACACACCCTGGCCAACATGGAATAGGTGGAATTCCAGCGAGTGGGCAGGTCGCACAACAGCCGATGTTCAGGCAAATGGAGGCGTTGCTGGAGTTTTTTTAAGCTAGCAGCAGCTACAGTTGACTTCCGAAAGTGAGCGCACAAGCGCCGCACTTTCACCAGTAGCTCTGCCAGGTTGGGGTAAGTCTTCAGAAATTTTTGGACTACCAGATTAAAAACGTGGGCCAGGCATGGTACGTGATTGAGTTCGGCAAGCTCCAGAGCCGCCACCAGGTTACGGCCGTTATCGCACACGACCATGCCTGGTCCTAGCTGAAGCGGCGACAGCCACATCTCCGTCTGCTGCAATATGGCGTCCCTCACCTCTGGGGCGCTGTGCTTCCTGTCGCCCAAGCTGATGAGCTTTAGCACCGCCTGCTGACGTCTCCCCGCGCCAGTGCTGCAACGCTTCCAGCTAGCGGCTGAGGGAGATGTTAAGGCACAGGAGGAGGAGGAGGAGGAGGAGGAGGAGGGGGGGTTTATCAGAAACCCATGTTGGCAATCTTGGGCGGGGGTGGTAGGTAGGCCGTCTCTGTTTGTGACCCCGTCCCCGCTTCCACTACATTCACCCAGTGTGCCGTCAAAGAGATGTAGCGTCCCTGGCCGCAAGCGCTTGCGCTCGGTGGTCAAGTGGACCTTTGCGCTGACTGCGTACCTCAGGGCCCGCCTGATGTTACGCGACACGTGCTGGTGCAGGGCGGGGACGGCACTCCGGGAAAAGTAGTGGCGGCTGGGGACGGAATAGCGAGGTGCGGCAGCCGCCATCAGGTCGCGGAAGGCCTGCGTCTCCACAAGCCTAAACGGCAACATCTCCAGGGCCAGCAGTTTGGAGATGTGGCAGTTTAAGGCTTGGGCTTGGGGGTGACTCGAGGCGTACTTCCGCCTGCGGTCGAACGCCTGCGAGATGGACAGTTGTTGGGACGAGGAGTGTGAGGGTGCAGGCGAAGAGGCGGGGGAAGGGGAGGCTGAAGGAGAAGGCCCCAAAGTAGCCGAGGCAGAGGCAGATGTGGAGGTGTCCTGGCTGGAGGTCTGGACCGCAGTGGCAGCACACAACAAAGGGGAAGAGGCAGTGGCAGCAGGACCGGGCGCAGTTTGTATTGCGTTTGCTCTCTCCCACTCAGCCCAGTGCTTGACTTCCAAGTGACGCCGCATGCCTGAGGTGGTCAGATTGCTCTTCTCAGAGCCCCTACTCAGTTTTGAGTGGCAGAGTGTGCAAACCGCGCTCAGTTTGTCATCCGCACAAACATTAAAAAATCTCCACACCACAGAAGTACGAGGCCTCGATGGGGGAGCTTCGCGCGACTGCCCGCTGCCGGGAACAGCTTCGGCCGTGCTGGCTTGGCCTCACTACTTTGTCTGGACTGTCCTCTGCCTCTGGACATCCCTCTGCCTGTGGACATCCCTCTGCCTGTGGACATCCCTCTGCCTGTGGACATCCCTCTGCCTCTGGACATCCCTCTGCCTCTTGCTGCCTTTTTCGGTGCTGCGCAGACCACCACCTCTCCACTGCTTTCCCCGCTGGACATCACCCCTGGCCAAGTGGGGTCGGTCATTTCGTCATCCACCACCTCCTCTTCCTCACTCTGCTCCTCCTCCTGCCCACTGGACATTCCAACAGCCTCCCTTGATGGCAACTGCGTCTCATCATCATCATCGCTCATGATAACAGATGCTGGCTCAGGGTCCACATCAGCAGGAGATGGCGAAAACTCAAGGGTTTGGGCATCACTACAAACAAATTCCTCTCCTAGCTCCTGGGATTCTTCCGGCACATCTGAAAAAGGACCCGAAAAGAGCTCCTGGGAGGGGTCAAGGGTGGGATGACTCTGTTGGCCAGGTGTGGAGGAAGGAGGGTCAGAGTGAGACTGTGTGGATGACTGGCTGGTGGACAACTGTGTGGAAGCGCTATCGGCTATCCATTGCACCACCTGTTCAACCTGCTCAGGCCTCAACAGCGGTGTAACCCGCCCCCTGCTTAACTGTCCCATAAAGGCAGGGATTCTGGATGAGCGGGATCCTGGCTGACCCTCACCAGCACGCATTGTATCCCCACTGGCTTCAACAAGGCCCCCAACAGCATTTCCGCGCCCCCGTCCTCGTCCACGTCCTATTCCGCTAGCCCCCCGACGCATTTTTTTTTTTTTACAATATTTTGCCTTCACAGCCGTGAAATTAGTTTGCAAGAGAACGCACAGTACAGTTGCCAGTTAAGGCCTATATATTGTATTTTTCAAGGTACACAGCCGTGTACTGAGTGATCAGACGGTGTGTATGAACAACAGTTATGAGAAATTACTTTGCAAGAGAACGCACAGTACAGTTGCCAGTTAAGGCCTATATATTGTATTTTTCAAGGTACACAGCCGTGTACTCAGTGATCAGACGGTGTGTATGAACAACAGTTATGAGAAATTACTTTGCAAGAGAACGCACAGTGCAGTTGCCAGTTAAGGCCTATATATTGTATTTTTCAAGGTACACAGCCGTGTACTCAGTGATCAGACGGTGTGTATGAACAACAGTTATGAGAAATTACTTTGCAAGAGAACGCACAGTACAGTTGCCAGTTAAGGCCTATATATTGTATTTTTCAAGGTACACAGCCGTGTACTCAGTGATCAGACGTGTGTATGAACAACAGTTATGAGAAATTACTTTGCAAGAGAACGCACAGTACAGTTGCCAGTTAAGGCGCTATATATTGTATTTTTTCAAGGTACACAGCCGTGTACTGAGTGATCAGACGGTGTGTATGAACAACACTTATGAGAAATTACTTTGCAAGAGAACGCACAGTACAGTTGCCAGTTAAGGCCTATATATTGTATTTTTCAAGGTACACAGCCGTGTACTGAGTGATCAGACGGTGTGTATGAACAACACGTTATGAGAAATTACTTTGCAAGAGAACGCACAGTACAGTTGCCAGTTAAGGCCTATATATTGTATTTTTCAAGGTACACAGCCGTGTTACTCAGTGATCAGAACGGTGTGTATGAACAACAGTTATGAGAAATTACTTTGCAAGAGAACGCACAGTGCAGTTGCCAGTTAAGGCCTATATATTGTATTTTTCAAGGTACACAGCCGTGTACTCAGTGATCAGACGGTGTGTATGAACAACAGTTATGAGAAATTACTTTGCAAGAGAACGCACAGTACAGTTGCCAGTTAAGGCCTATATATTGTATTTTTTCAAGGTACACAGCCGTATACTCAGTGATCAGACGGTGTGTATGAACAACAGTTATGAGAAATTACTTTGCAAGAGAACGCACAGTGCAGTTGCCAGTTAAGGCCTATATATTGTATTTTTCAAGGTACACAGCCGTGTACTCAGTGATCAGACGGTGTGTATGAACAACAGTTATGAGAAATTACTTTGCAAGAGAACGCACAGTACAGTTGCCAGTTAAGGCCTATATATTGTATTTTTCAAGGTACACAGCCGTGTACTCAGTGATCAGACGGTGTGTATGAACAACAGTTATGAGAAATTACTTTGCAAGAGAACGCACAGTACAGTTGCCAGTTAAGGCCTATATATTGTATTTTTCAAGGTACACAGCCGTGTACTGAGTGATCAGACGGTGTGTATGAACAACAGTTATGAGAAATTACTTTGCAAGAGAACGCACAGTACAGTTGCCAGTTAAGGCCTATATATTGTATTTTTCAAGGTACACAGCCGTGTACTCAGTGATCAGACGGTGTGTATGAACAACAGTTATGAGAAATTACTTTGCAAGAGAACGCACAGTGCAGTTGCCAGTTAAGGCCTATATATTGTATTTTTCAAGGTACACAGCCGTGTACTCAGTGATCAGACGGTGTGTATGAACAACAGTTATGAGAAATTACTTTGCAAGAGAACGCACAGTACAGTTGCCAGTTAAGGCCTATATATTGTATTTTTCAAGGTACACAGCCGTGTACTCAGTGATAGACGGTGTGTATGAACAACAGTTATGAGAAATTACTTTGCAAGAGAACGCACAGTACAGTTGCCAGTTAAGGCCTATATATTGTATTTTTCAAGGTACACAGCCGTGTACTCAGTGATCAGACGGTGTGTATGAACAACAGTTATGAGAAATTACTTTGCAAGAGAACGCACAGTACAGTTGCCAGTTAAGGCCTATATATTGTATTTTTCAAGGTACACAGCCGTGTACTGAGTGATCAGACGGTGTGTATGAACAACAGTTATGAGAAATTACTTTGCAAGAGAACGCACAGTACAGTTGCCAGTTAAGGCCTATATATTGTATTTTTCAAGGTACACAGCCATGTACTCAGTGATCAGACGGTGTGTAATGAACAACAGTTATGAGAAATTACTTTGCAAGAGAACGCACAGTGCAGTTGCCAGTTAAGGCCTATATATTGTATTTTTCAAGGTACACAGCCGTGTACTCAGTGATCAGACGGTGTGTATGAACAACAGTTATGAGAAATTACTTTGCAAGAGAACGCACAGTACAGTTGCCAGTTAAGGCCTATATATTGTATTTTTCAAGGTACACAGCCGTGTACTCAGTGATCAGACGGTGTGTATGAACAACAGTTATGAGAAATTACTTTGCAAGAGAACGCACAGTACAGTTGCCAGTTAAGGCCTATATATTGTATTTTTCAAGGTACACAGCCGTGTACTCAGTGATCAGACGGTGTGTATGAACAACAGTTATGAGAAATTACTTTGCAAGAGAACGCACAGTACAGTTGCCAGTTAAGGCCTATATATTGTATTTTTCAAGGTACACAGCCGTGTAATGAGTGATCAGACGGTGTGTATGAACAACAGTTATGAGAAATTACTTTGCAAGAGAACGCACAGTACAGTTGCCAGTTAAGGCCTATATATTGTATTTTTCAAGGTACACAGCCGTGTACTCAGTGATCAGACGGTGTGTATGAACAACAGTTATGAGAAATTACTTTGCAAGAGAACGCACAGTGCAGTTGCCAGTTAAGGCCTATATATTGTATTTTTCAAGGTACACAGCCGTGTACTCAGTGATCAGACGTGTGTATGAACAACAGTTATGAGAAATTACTTTGCAAGAGAACGCACAGTACAGTTGCCAGTTAAGGCCTATATATTGTATTTTTCAAGGTACACAGCCGTGTACTCAGTGATCAGACGGTGTGTATGAACAACAGTTATGAGAAATTACTTTGCAAGAGAACGCACAGTACAGTTGCCAGTTAAGGCCTATATATTGTATTTTTCAAGGTACACAGCCGTGTACTCAGTGATCAGACGGTGTGTATGAACAACAGTTATGAGAAATTACTTTGCAAGAGAACGCACAGTACAGTTGCCAGTTAAGGCCTATATATTGTATTTTTCAAGGTACACAAGCCGTGTACTCAGTGATCAGACGGTGTGTATGAACAACAGTTATGAGAAATTACTTTGCAAGAGAACGCACAGTACAGTTGCCAGTTAAGGCCTATATATTGTATTTTTCAAGGTACACAGCCGTGTACTAAGTGATCAGACGGTGTGTATGAACAACAGTTATGAGAAATTACTTTGCAAGAGAACGCACAGTACAGTTGCCAGTTAAGGCCTATATATTGTATTTTTCAAGGTACACAGCCGTGTACTGAGTGATCAGACGGTGTGTATGAACAACAGTTATGAGAAATTACTTTGCAAGAGAACGCACAGTACAGTTGCCAGTTAAGGCCTATATATTGTATTTTTCAAGGTACACAGCCGTGTACTCAGTGATCAGACGGTGTGTATGAACAACAGTTATGAGAAATTACTTTGCAAGAGAACGCACAGTGCAGTTGCCAGTTAAGGCCTATATATTGTATTTTTCAAGGTACACAGCCGTGTACTCAGTGATCAGACGGTGTGTATGAACAACAGTTATGAGAAATTACTTTGCAAGAGAACGCACAGTACAGTTGCCAGTTAAGGCCTATATATTGTATTTTTCAAGGTACACAGCCGTGTACTCAGTGATCAGACGGTGTGTATGAACAACAGTTATGAGAAATTACTTTGCAAGAGAACGCACAGTACAGTTGCCAGTTAAGGCCTATATATTGTATTTTTCAAGGTACACAGCCGTGTACTGAGTGATCAGACGGTGTGTATGAACAACAGTTATGAGAAATTACTTTGCAAGAGAACGCACAGTACAGTTGCCAGTTAAGGCCTATATATTGTATTTTTCAAGGTACACAGCCGTGTACTCAGTGATCAGACGGTGTGTATGAACAACAGTTATGAGAAATTACTTTGCAAGAGAACGCACAGTACAGTTGCCAGTTAAGGCCTATATATTGTATTTTTCAAGGTACACAGCCGTGTACTCAGTGATCAGACGGTGTGTATGAACAACAGTTATGAGAAATTACTTTGCAAGAGAACGCACAGTACAGTTGCCAGTTAAGGCCTATATATTGTATTTTTCAAGGTACACAGCCGTGTACTGAGTGATCAGACGGTGTGTATGAACAACAGTTATGAGAAATTACTTTGCAAGAGAACGCACAGTACAGTTGCCAGTTAAGGCCTATATATTGTATTTTTCAAGGTACACAGCCGTGTACTCAGTGATCAGACGGTGTGTATGAACAACAGTTATGAGAAATTACTTTGCAAGAGAACGCACAGTGCAGTTGCCAGTTAAGGCCTATATATTGTATTTTTCAAGGTACACAGCCGTGTACTCAGTGATCAGACGGTGTGTATGAACAACAGTTATGAGAAATTACTTTGCAAGAGAACGCACAGTACAGTTGCCAGTTAAGGCCTATATATTGTATTTTTCAAGGTACACAGCCGTGTACTCAGTGATCAGACGGTGTGTATGAACAACAGTTATGAGAAATTACTTTGCAAGAGAACGCACAGTACAGTTGCCAGTTAAGGCCTATATATTGTATTTTTCAAGGTACACAGCCGTGTACTGAGTGATCAGACGGTGTGTATGAACAACAGTTATGAGAAATTACTTTGCAAGAGAACGCACAGTACAGTTGCCAGTTAAGGCCTATATATTGTATTTTTCAAGGTACACAGCCGTGTACTGAGTGATCAGACGGTGTGTATGAACAACAGTTATGAGAAATTACTTTGCAAGAGAACGCACAGTACAGTTGCCAGTTAAGGCCTATATATTGTATTTTTCAAGGTACACAGCCGTGTACTCAGTGATCAGACGGTGTGTATGAACAACAGTTATGAGAAATTACTTTGCAAGAGAACGCACAGTGCAGTTGCCAGTTAAGGCCTATATATTGTATTTTTCAAGGTACACAGCCGTGTACTCAGTGATCAGACGGTGTGTATGAACAACAGTTATGAGAAATTACTTTGCAAGAGAACGCACAGTACAGTTGCCAGTTAAGGCCTATATATTGTATTTTTCAAGGTACACAGCCGTGTACTCAGTGATCAGACGGTGTGTATGAACAACAGTTATGAGAAATTACTTTGCAAGAGAACGCACAGTACAGTTGCCAGTTAAGGCCTATATATTGTATTTTTCAAGGTACACAGCCGTGTACTGAGTGATCAGACGGTGTGTATGAACAACAGTTATGAGAAATTACTTTGCAAGAGAACGCACAGTACAGTTGCCAGTTAAGGCCTATATATTGTATTTTTCAAGGTACACAGCCGTTGTACTCAGTGATCAGACACACCTGTATGAACAACAGTTATGAGAAATTACTTTGCAAGAGAACGCACAGTACAGTTGCCAGTTAAGGCCTATATATTGTATTTTTCAAGGTACACAGCCGTGTACTCAGTGATCAGACGGTGTATATGAACAACAGTTATGAGAAATTACTTTGCAAGAGAACGCACAGTACAGTTGCCAGTTAAGGCCTATATATTGTATTTTTCAAGGTACACAGCCGTGTACTGAGTGATCAGACGGTGTGTATGAACAACAGTTATGAGAAATTACTTTGCAAGAGAACGCACAGTACAGTTGCCAGTTAAGGACTATATATTGTATTTTTCAAGGTACACAGCAGTAGTGTCAAATATAGTTTGGTATGTAGCAGAGCACCTAATACACCACTAATGCCTCTCTCTGTCCCTACTCCAGCAGCTATCCCTGAATACAGCAGCCGTTCTCTGTAAAGTCTATATTGTAGTAAGCTATCACTGAAGTCCACTGTAGTAGCCCTGATAAGGGCTTTTAATCACGCTCCTGCCTATCCAACAGCTAAAATCTGTCTGTCCCTTCTCCAGCCTCTGTCCCTGACTAAGTTCACGCAGCATATGCGTACGAGCAGGAAGAGCTGAGTTTTTAATATTCGAGGTCACATGGTTTTTCCAGCCAATGCATGTAGACGTCGTTTTCGCGCTGCCAGCGTGCTCAGCGTGCCTGTCAAACCCCCCCTGCATGGTGATTGGTGGAAAAAGAGCGCCAGGGAAGGTGGGAGGGGAAACGAATTCTAAGTGCGCCATCGCCGTTATACTCGAACGAAATCGAGTATGCCAAATAGCGTAGTATTCGATCGAATACCAGCTCGATCGAACACTACTCGCTCATCTCTAGTCAAAAGTAAATGAAAAACAAATTGATCTAAACGCACTTCCAAAAGATGTCCTTATAATTATATAGAGAAAGCTCCTGTTCAGCTATAATCGAGAACAAAATTCTGCAATGAGCTTAGCATCAGCTTCTCTGTGTTGTGTCACCCCAAATCAGTCTAGGAGATTTTCTAAATGCTATGTTTCCTCCACATCTGTATGTAAGTCTTAGGTATTTTAGTAAATATGGATTTTAAAGCTTTTCAAAACCTTTTTATCTACCTCTCATCTATAGAATCTATCCAGCAAATATTTTATTATCTCTTAAGGCCATTAATTACTAAGACTTGCTTACATCTGCATTTAAGCCATTCACCCATGGGTTCAATTAAGGTATAATCCTAAGCCGTCTGGCCACTGACTACACAATATTTGTCCCTCTCTATCGGGATCTGGGTCTAACACCCAGCTTCCCAAAACACAACACAGTGCTTACTTTACACAAGGTTAGAGGGTCCTGGCTCCCACATGCCTTGACGCGGCATTCCTCCCCAGACTGGGAGCCCTGATTTACCTGAGCTCCTCAGCTGGCTGCTAACTACCTCTGATTAACAGCTAGGTTGATACACACACAGAGGAAAAACACTATTTTCCCAGCCTTTCTTTTTCTCATCCATCTTCCTCTGGGTGAGATATACCATTTATATAGTGGTGTATATAAATATATATATATATATATATATATATATATATATATTATATTATAGTCAATTCAATAACATTGTTATTGGTTTTCAAAAGGGTAAACTGTGAATAATTGGATTGCATGGAATGGTGTATGCATTTGGAAGAGAATGGTGATACCATATAAACTGATATTACTTATCTCCCTTAGGCTAGTTTCACACTAGTGCTTGTACATTCTGCAAGCTGTTCTAGCAGAATATCACTGTGCATTCCGGCATTGCCAGAAGCTACAGTTGCCGTTCAGCCCCATTAACTATAATGGACAGCGGAAGAGATATACAAGTGCTAGTGGTAAGCTAGCCTATTGTATGATAACTAAGAATTGAGGTACCACTCTGAATGCCTTTAAAATATGACAAAGTTTCATTTGTTCAAACATCCATTTTCATAGCTAAAGACCAGCACAGGACATAACATTTAAATATTTTTCAATAATATTCTATTGAATTCTATTTTAGAATAAGCTGGTTCTGCCCAAAGCATGAAACAGGGGGTATTATAACCAGTAGGTAAAAGCCTGTGCTCACAGTGGTTCTACAGCTTGTAACATGCATTGCACCTCAAGCTGTCAACTTTCAAACATAGATGTCCTACTGAAAAATCAATATGCTTTTTTTCTTTTTTATGGATTTTAAGTTTTAGTTAAAAAAGCTCTAAGAAGATTAAAATATATTTTGTAATTAAAAAGAAAATCTTTGAGTGTAGGCAAGCTGGAGTTAATTTAGCTGTAGTAATATTATTTAAATGGGGGTCTTATTACATTGTAACTGATACTTAAGCAACTGATACTGAAGCAGCAGCAGATCTGTGCTTGTGCGGATACTCGGTCAAACAGTGCAAGAGGACCAGACGAGATGTCTGGTCCTGTCAATCAAGGGGAGGGGATAGTTTCTTCAGCAGCAAGATGTTTATGCCAGACTCTCGGTGCTCCAGGAGCCTAGTTTACATATTATAAGAAATAGATTTTTCTCATGAATGGTGCAATATAGAAGAAGAAATAAGGTATTGTTGGAATCAGCAGGGTCAACCCTACCAGACAACATGCCTGGTTTATTAGGGCTAATTCTGCTGACAGATGCTCTTTAAAAATTAGCACATCATATCAGATTAATGTGATTATCTTAATAATGAGTTTACAAACTAGGAAATTCTACTTTTTATGGTGATAATTCACTAACCCTCAGCTACCCAATAGTCTACACTTAGTGAATACTCCAGTGAATACTCGGGTATTGTCCTCCTCAGCTTCGCAACTCAAGATACATGGCATAATACTGTACAATACAACATTGCAGAGACAAAAACTTTTAGTGTAGATAATGCATATGACACATCTATGCTTCATATTACTAGACTTTGTGTTAGTTTAGTGCCATTCATGTGACACTTTTTGGTAAAGTGAAATAAATTCTTGAAAAAACAAAAACAAGTAAATCTACTCATAAATAAGGACCAAAATTGTGGGGTCTGAAACATAGATTTACACTGCATTCTGTTTATGGATTTTACCACTAAAAAAAAAAAAGCACCTTGAAGAAGTTGTACTTCAGCCGAGTCCAGGCTATGTCCGTGCTTCAAAGGTATTCAACACAGATGGGCGCTGCAATTAATACATGTAGTGAAATAATTCTATATGAACAGATACAGTAGATAGATAGATAGATAGATAGATAGATAGATAGATAGATAGATAGATATAGACGAGACACATAGCTGCAGCTAATAGTATGCTGAACCAAACAAAAAGAACACCTTTTTAGAAATAAAAGTAACAAGGGAAACAAACATCCTTAGAATAAGGTAATTTGGTCACTACCCCTTGTTCCTGTGCCTTTGACAAGAACTCTTCCAGAAATAAAGCAAAGTGACAGTGAGAGCAAAATAATTCTTGCAAGAAGTTGCTTATGTGACAATCTTCTCCTTGCTAGTCTTTTTTTTAGTAATCTGCAATGTAAGTCAGAAGTAGAGCACTAAATTATATATAAAGTGTTGTCCCTGTGGGGATCACAGAGGACTAAGTTAAGATCATTAAATTCATTCCATTTAAAAGTCAGACACTGCTGATAACATTTGAGTCAGTATTTTTTTCTTTCTTTTGCTCTGTAAAACACTATGCAGTTTGGATCGATATATTATACTTTTAAGATTGAAAATGTGCACTTAACTGGCATATTTGGTGTTTAGAAGTAAAAAGACATTCAATCAATTTAAATTAATAAGGATTTTATTCACAAAAGTATTTCTGTAAATGGTGGAGGATGCTATTACTATAGACTTTGTTCTTCTCAAAAATAATGTACAAATAACCCTATGTAACAATTGAATTCAGTACTTTATTTCTGCTTCCTTTAGTGCTATACTTCTCATAATCCCTACCTAAAATTCATTCCAGGTTTGGATTACTGGACAGAAAGATATAACAGACCTATGTATAATGGCAATTTGAGATAATTATCTTTTAATTATGCATTTTTTATGAAAGTTCAAACAAACAAAATATTTACTACTATACAATGAATAAAAACTGTTGATGTACAATACTGAGGAGCATAGTTTGAACTTGTCCATAGGCAAAAGCTGCAAGTTGTGTTTGAATGAACACCTGAGGTTTTTTTTTTTCCTCTTGATTTTCCAAATTTCTCTTATGAAGCCATGCAAATTCAAGTTTTGATCAGGTGTTGTGCAGTTTTTGAAGCTAAAACCTGGAGTGTTTTCAGTACAGATGAAATGTGGAATCTTTCCTATATACTTTTTCTCTTTTTATAATTCAAATGTGTTTTTGGCTTCAAAACTGCATCAAGAAACCTGAACAAAACCTAGTGAAAACCTGAACATGTATGAGTACTCCAAGGGCCATTTACCTGGATGCAAATGCACTTTCCCAATAATTGTAAAGGTAATAATAACTATCCCATGTAAAGGTGCTGCTAATCACCAAAAAATTGAGCAAATGTTGGATAATTGCATGTTTCAAGAAGCACTTCAAATTATTACTGTGAGCAACATATTGTCCTGTATAAACAAATGATGAAGTTGTTTGCCTAGCAATTACTCATGCCCAGAGGTGATGAATATAACACGTGAATGTAGCTCAAAAAGATGGCAATAATCGGAAATGAATAGTTAGTTCTCAAAACAATAAAACCTACAGCAAAAAAGATATAATGGAAATGTTTGTGCCTCTTCTGTGTTTTGGACCCATGCCTGGTTTCAGCTTACAAATACTGACCAAATACTGACTGTGTGAAAGTGGTTTTAGGGCAGTTTCATAAACAGGACAGTAATAAAAATATACTCTGAATTACAGTACATATCAAATTTCAATTTAACAGGCACTTTTTTAGAATCGAAGAATCAAAGTAAGAAGCTAGGACTATACCTGCACTTTTTGTAGTAAGACTTAGTAAGTCTTACTAGTAAGACTGTAGTAAGAATTGTCAAGGGATTTCCAAGAAATTTAAAAGCAACCTTCATATTGCTCTGCCACTACTTTTCAAAACCTCAGAAATACCAGCATATAACAATTAAAAAAAATTGCTAGCAGCACACTTGACTAGAGGGATTTTCAATTTCAGAGCATTTTTTGTAGTCAGTGATAAAACGCCTAAGAATAGTCCTATCTAGTGTTGAGCGAGCATCTCTGTGCTCGTATGCTGGGGTGCTCTGTCCGAGTACTAGGGGGTGCTCGGGTGCTCGGCTGAGCACCCGAGCATAATGTTAGTCAATGGGACTAAACCAGGTATGCAAGAGGGGAGGGTGTCTGGTTAATAGAAAAAGGTCAGAATCGCGACTTCTCCTCTTTTACTCCTTTCACTCGTAAAAGTATGCTAATTAACTGAATTTGTACACATTAGCGTACAATGCGTAGCATTAGCATACAAATTCGTACGCATTAGCGTACAATGCGTAGCATTAGCATACAAATTTGTAGGCATTAGCGTACAATGCGTAGCATTAGCATACAAATTTGTACGCATTAGTGTACAATGCGTAACATTAGCATACAAATTTGTACGTATTAGCATACAATGCGTAGCATTAGCGTACAAATCAACATTACAGTGAATGCCAGTACTCTACCACACGTTTATTCGCTGAGTAGCAGCGAACAAACGTGTCAGGAGGAGACTTGAGCATTGCGCTCGAGTACACTAGGTGTTCGGCCAAACACCGAGCGGACCAGAGCATAGGCATGCTCGGCCGAACAGCGAGCTCGGCCGAGCATGCTCGCTCAACACTAGTCCTATCCTGAAGGAGTAGCCAAAAAAATCTGCAGCAGTTGAACAAGTCAATAAGCTAGAAAGTCCAGTAATTTGCAAAGTAAGAACTCTGATTATACTCCCTGTACTCAAAATGTTCTCCTAAAAGAAGTACTATGGGGGATTAAAAAAAAAGCTGCACCAGAGAACTGGCATATATTATAACTGAAATATACGCCAGCCCCTGCCACACAGAACTCATCATGCACCAAAATTATTAAGGGCATTGGCCTATATTCTAGCACATGTTTTTTTTTAAGATTGGAGTAAGAAACCCCATTAATGTTTTTATAATTATACATGTGCTTGTTATCTTTGAGTGAATTACATTTTAGTTTTTGCCAAAAAAAAGACCTCCACAGAACTGTGCACAAATTTATCTCTTTATAGGCACTGCATGCTTGTGATTGACATCATGTGGTAGTCAATGGCATATATCATTTTTGGTTATTATAACCATTTCAAATTTAAAACTAATCTTTACAGTACTTTCAGTTTTTAATGTGTCCATCAAATTGTACAGCATATAGAAAAACAATACAGAATAGAAAATGCTTTTGTAAAAACAAAAGAAAATGAGATCAGATTACCAACAAATTCAATGTGCAAAACATGTTTTGTACTATTTAAATTCATGCAGTGCTCTAGTTTTAGAGACGATTATTTATTAGGCTTCAACTCAACTACATGATACCACAAACCAGTGGGAAAGCAAAAGCAACAGGGATTGTTGCTATATGCAAACTACAAAATACACTGTTTATTATAATAAAGAAATAGGTATGAGTACCCTAACCTTTCACTGTATGTGGTGCATGATTTCTAAGGTTACAAAACTTAGAGAAGGAATGCAAATCAGTGACTTAACTGGAACCATAAACACAAATTGGTAGGTTTTCAAGGGATCTGAATTGGAGCATGGCTGCTACATGTAGAGGAGTTATAATAAAAATCCTTTAACTTTAAGCTTTCACTTTCTCTCTGCTTGAAACTATATCTATCAAAAGCTCTGATTATTGTGCTCCTTCTACCTGATAACCTACCTAAACCTGATGTCTCAAATTCAGAGGATGATTCTTACATTCTTCCAACTACTAAACAGCACATCATTATGCTCCACTTTATCTGCTTTTTACCCCTATATTCAATTACTTACATGCCAAATTCACCTACAACTTTAAAACGTGACTCAGATCTACCCTTTCTTTGCTGTTCAAAAAGTGAAAACTCAAATTAAGGGGGTCCCACTAAACTTTTATTACCTAATCATAAGGTGATAAATTCTGCTTCACAGGGGGTACGACCACTGGGACACACTAGTGATCTAAAAAAATGAGAGTCCTTCAAGTGCCCTCAAGACTTAACAGCAATTACCAGTATGCATCAGTCTGAAGTGATCAAAAGACTTAAAATTCTAGTGTAGACTTTAGCTTGGTCCCTTATACTTCCCAAAGTATGAGGATTCCATTCTTTTTCATTTTTATGTGTGTTGCTGCCAGCGGTGCACTTAGCCTTTCTGCTGCCTGAGGATAAAAATTGAAACAGCAGCCCCCCAATGCCAATTTCTTAACTTATCCCGTTTGCCACAATGAAAGTGTTCATTGCCAATGGCCCTTCTGCTGCCACCCTCTTGTCTCTACCTAGTGCTGCTTGAGGCGATCGCCTCACCTGGCCTCATTGGTGGTGCACACCTGGTTGTTGCCATGGGTCAGTACAAGTAGTAGCTCAATAAATTTATACTGCACACGGCACAGTCTATGTTTTTACAAAAGTGGATCTGCTGTGTTCAATAAACAGATTTGGCTTGAAGCTAACCCTAAGGGCATTATGCAAGTCCCCCCATGGTCTTCACCTTTTAACCCCTATACAGGGCTGCAGGAAAACCACCAGGACACTACCTCTTGGATTAGTCTCTGTTCAAGTTATGGCTGACCCACAGGGATCAAGAGACACCGGTGCAAAGCACCATGGAATCCAGCAAAACTCAGAGTCAAAAGGACCCACATGGCCCAGAATCCATTTTTTTATTGGAATAATTATAGAACAGAGATCAGGCAGAGGTTAGGCAGCTAAGGATGAAATCAGAAAACATGCAGGAGTCTCTACATAGGCAGATGAAAGTTGAAACAGCATACCTTTGGACACTAGTGACCTAGAACCTATTGCTTATGCACTATTCCAAAAGTGAAGGTGCCTAAGGGCCAAGCTGCCAAAACTCAGGAGCACTAGAATAGGAAAGTGAGGAGTCGTCCATGTCCACCAGGGAGAGTGAAGCGGCAGTGGATATTACTGCCACCATATAATTATGTATTGAATTTATTAATAGGCAGAAGTCAAGTTACTAGATAATACTAATGCGTAAAACTTTTATCATTTACAAATATAACATTGTCTGAAACTATATGTACTCTCTCAAAGATCTGTTATCTAAGTATAAATAATAAAACAAAGAGTTTAATACTGCATGCTACTTGTAGGCTTTAAATAATCTTGCTGACATGAAACAACAGAATATGCAGTGATTTCAGTTTTCTTTTTAGCAAGCTTTCAGTAAATGGAACTTGATATAGAATTTTCCTTGGGCCTTTTTATCTAATTCCACTTTGGGAATATAATTACTTTTTTTTTTGCTCTAACAATTTCCATTTTAGATGTTGGTATGTGCTTCAGTTATATAGATTTTCCTTTGGCTTGCTTGTGGCATAGTACTCTGCTCTTCTTAAAAATGTTGTATATGATTTTCTTTATTATTTCATGCACCAGAACTATTAATACCAAAAAATAGAAGTCTGAAATAAAGGACAAAAACAAGGTTAGTGCATTATGAATTATTATGAGAAAAGCCTTGTTTGGCTAAACAAACAACTTTGTTATGTGAACCCCAATATTGGCAACATTAACTGGTAGGATGCTTAAAAAATGCACGCCATTCAGTAACACCATAAGACTCTGAAATGTTTTCATATGAATAAAATTGATGGTATATAATACTTATTTGGAACATATAGAAATTGTTCTTGGTCTTTCTGGTTGGGAAATTACTTCTAGACCAGCCCTCTTACTTGACTAGAGACATTTTTCTTTTTACTGCATGTAACTTTTTCCATTGAGCATAATTTGCATAATAACTACTTGCATAATTTGTGCACCTTTTTCAATGATACAGGTGGCTTTTTTAATATCATTTTTGTTTTAGTGCTTTTTTGTGTTTATTTTTTTATAACTGGGAAATGTAAAAAAAGGAATGTGTTTACAATCCATTTTCACATTTTAGTGCAACCAAAATGCTGCAATTATGTCCAATTTTTATTTTTCCTGGGGGAGGGGCTGGAAGCTGCAGTGTGGAGTGTTTTATTATTGCTTTCATTTATCTCTTGGTCTTTATTTATTTATTTTTTTATTTTTGTGTGTGTTGTATCCCACATAAGGTCATACTAGACCGTAGATGGCAATTAACATTACGTTTTTAATGATGATTTCTCCTGTAACTGGCCTGAGGCTGGCATATTATCCACAGTTAGGCCTTGTCCACATTTCCGTGTCAGTGACATGTCCGTGAAAAAAAGCGTACATGTTTCATCCATGAAGCTGTCTGTGAAGGATCCGTGGTTGGTCCATGTGTCCGTTTTTACCATCCATGTGTCATCCGTAATTCACTGACTTTGCTCAGCTGAAAATTATTTCCAAAGAATCTCCTATTAGTCTTCAGTGAAAAACGGTTGCAACACGGACACAACACGGACTTGTGTCAGTGATTTTCATGGACCCATAGACTTCAAAGGGGGTGCTTGGTCCTCATCATGGATCAAAGTAGTGCATTTCTCAGTGATTTTTTTTAATGACCCATGTTCACTAAAAAGAATACTGAAATGTGAACAGATACATTTAAATCAATGGGTCTGTGTGCTGTTTCTGGAAAATGCGGACAGCATACATCAGTGAAAAACGGAAATGTGGCCAAAGCATTACAAGAGGAATACAGTTCTCAGAGTGAGGTTGATCCTCATTGTAGAACAAATAGGGATATTATAAGACATAGGGTTTATTTGTTTCGATTTCAAACAATTAAGGCTCATTTCACACTGTGTCTGCAAGGTCCATTTGAGGTCACCCTCATGAGAATTTCCTAGAGAAACCTACAGTGCATGAATTTAATGGATACCATAGAGTATCACTCATAGCCGACCAGACTAAATATAAGTATACAGCGGTATACTGCTTTACCAGATGGATTTGTATTTGCCACAGGAAAAAACTGAAACCTCACAATTACCAGCTTGATGGATTCCTAAATAACAGTTTAACGGGGGCTTACAGGTCTTCATATTCCCTTCCTGACCCAGCGATTTTTCCATTTTTTTTTTTTTTTCATTTTTTACTATTTGCCTTCCTGGAGCTATATTTTTCACTTTTTACAGGACAAGTTGTACTTTCTAATGGCACCCTTTAATATTGCAGTGTGCTGGGATGGGATGGAATTTAAAAAAAAATAAAAACAATTCAACCAGTTTTATGGGTTTCAATTTTACAGTCTTTGTGGTAAAACTGACATGTTAAAGGAGTTGTGCAGCAATATATATTAATGACCTATCCTCAACATTGGTCCTCAATATTTGATCAGCAGGGGTCTGACACCCGGCATCCCCACCAATCGGTGGTTTGAAAAGGAGGCAATGTTCAATACAAGCGCTTATTCCTTTGCTATTATTTGAACAAACAATTAAACATGAGGTAACTGACCACATGCATTTCATAACAGTATCATGACCACATCGTGGCAACATCACAACTGCACATCAAAGCTGTAGAAACCAGTGTCAGACAGCTGCTGCCAAGGCCAAGAAAAGAGGCATAGATGTCCGTGATGAGAACATAGCCCTGCCACTTCACAAATAATTAGTCAGCCCACACATGGAGTACTGTGTACTGTTCTGGGCTCCTGTGAACAAAGCAAACATAGCAGGACTGGAGAGGGTTCAGAGGAGGGCAACTAAAGTAATAATTGGAATGGGTGGACTACAGTACCCAGAAAGATTATCAAAATTAGGGTTATTTACTTTAGAAAAAATACAACTGAGGGGAGATCTAATAACTATGTATAAATACATCAAGGGTCAGTACAGAGATCTCTCCCATGATCTAGTCATCCCCAGGACTGTGACTGTGATAAGGGGACACCCTCTGCGTCTGGAGGAAAGAAGGTTTGTACACAAACATAGAAGAGGATTCTTTACAGTAAGACCAGTAAGACTATGGAACTCTATGCCTGAGGAGGTGTTGATGGTAAGTTCACTAAAAGAGTTCAAGAGGGGCCTGGATTTATTTTTGGAGTGTGATAATATTATAGGATACAATTACTAGAGAGGGGTCATTGATCCAGGAAGTTATTCTGATTGCCTGATTGGAGTCGGGAAGGATTTTTTTCCCTTGAAGTGGGGAAAATTGGCTTCTACCTCACAGGGGTTCTTTTGCCTTCCTCTGGATCAACTTGCAGGATAACAGGCCGAACTGGCGGACAGATGTCTTTTTTCGGCCTTATAAACTATGTTACTGTGTAAAATTAAGGGCAATGTAGAATCCAGCCATATAATACTCTGATTGAAAGCCCTTGGCAAATCGGTGGGAGTGCACAATTGAAATAAGGGAATCCACCTTGTAGCTGGTCTATCCAGGTCTAATCTCACTTTTCAGTCTTAAAAAGTGGTGTGTCTCCTAAATGTCATAGAAACGTCATAAAAAAGTTGCAATTGGCATGTTGTGCAACATTTTTATACCAAAAAACTGGTGTATCTGGTTTGTTAAATGTCTCCCATGGTTCTTATAAAATAGCCTTAATTGTACCTCATAAGGCTGTGGACAAGCAACTTGGTGCCCATAAACCAAACAAAATCTGCTTGTTCCTTTCTGAACCCCACATCATAATGAAACAGCAGTTTGTGTCCACTTTTATGGTATTTCCATACCCAGTTGACCCTGCCTAACAAGGGGTTTGGTGTATCTTAGATGGCACAGGCTAAGCACAGCATACTGGGCAATTAAATGCCATATCTGTGGAGAAGTTGCAGTTTTCATTGTGTGATGTCCCCTGCTTATTTATTTCTGCAAAATACCTGTGGTGTCAAAATCCTCAATCCAGCCCTTTATAAATAACTGGAGGGGTGTGGTTTCCAATACAGCATCACTTATAGGGGATTTCCACTGTACAGGTACCCCAGGGTCTCTGGTGTAGCACCCACCAACCATTTCAGCAAAATCCATGTGGCAAATGCCAAATGGTGCTCCTTCCCTTCTGAGCCCTACCATGTGCCCATGCAACAGCTTATGTCCATGGTTATGACATTTTCATACCCAGTAGAACTTGACTAACAATTTGTGGTGTAAGTCTTAAATGGCATTAGCTGGTCACGGCATATTGAACACTGAAATTCCACATCTGTTGATAAATTGTAATTTTCATTTTGCACAGCATGCTATGCATTAATTTCTGCAAAATATCTGTGGCATCAAAATTCTCACTCCATTCCTTAATATCTTGAATATTGTAATCTCCATAAAGGGTTACTTCTCAGGGGTTTCATTTATTATTTCACCCAAGAACCTCTACACTTGCCAGCACAAGCTACATAAATCACCACATATTGCCTCAAATACACATTTGCTCTTTTACTCCTGAGCCCTGATCCAGGAAAAAGATTAGGGCCACATATAGGGTGTTTTTAAAACCAGGACACACAAAATAATAATAATAATAATAATAATAATAACAATAATATGACTGACATTTTACACTCAAAAATATTGCCTGAATGGAACGTTTAAAATAAAATAATAAATATTTGTTGTATCATCGATTAAAAAAGAGGATCTAAGTATTTTGTAATCAACAAAGTACTCAGGCTACAATTAAATCAACCACAGGGGACTGGTGAAAGCACTATGGATACTGTCTGACACCAATACCAATGACATTTCACACTGTCACACAATGGGCACAACATATTGGACACTGAAATGGAATATCTGTGAAGAAATTGCAATTTTCACATTTGCTGCACATTCATTTTTGTAAAAATAACTTTGAGGTCAAAATACTCACTACACGCCTTGGTAAATTCTGTGAGGATTTTGGTTTCTAAAATGGCGTTTTTTTTTTAAACTTCACCACAAAGCTTCTATAGTTGTTGGTCGGGGCTGGATAAATGACCACACTAGGCCTCAAATACACATGGTGCTCTTTCTCTTCTGGACCTTGAAGTATGTCTAGAAACCAGTTTATGACAACATAGAGAATATTGTTATACTTATTTAGCAAAATTTGGGGTGCTTTTTCTCCTATTACCACTTCTAAATATGAAATATCAGGGGCTAAAGCAAAATTTTATTGGAAGAAATGAACATTTTCCTTTAATAGTCAAGAGGTTCAAAAGGGATTTAGGCTACAAAATGGGGTTACATCTGGGGAGTTTCCACATAGGGGTACCTTAGGGTCTCATCAAATGTGACATGGTGCAAAAAACTATTCCAGTAAAATTTGCCTTCCAAAAGCCATATGGCACTCTTTTCCTTCTGAGGCCTGTGATGTGCTCATAAAGCAGTTTAAAACCATACTGTATATAGAGTGTTACCGTATTCAGCAGAAAATGGGTAATATATTGGACAGTAGGTTGATTTCTCCTGTTACAACTTATGAAGATGAAAAAGTTGGACCTAAAGCAACTTTTTTTTGATTAAAAAAATATTTTTCATTTTACACAGCCAAATGTTTCTAAAATCTGTTAAATGCCTATTGGGTCGGGGAAGGGGGGGGGGGGGGTAGGGGTGTGGCTAGCTGTCAAGCTGAGTGGACGCAAACCCACGCTGCTCCATCTGTCTGACTCTCATCCACAGCCATCGGCCTTCTCATCACAAACTGAGGCACTCAGAACATCTGCATAGGAGACCCACAGACCACCAGCTACAGTTTGTACCTTGTTGCGACCTCCAGACAGCAAAGATACTAGAGATCCAGCTGGGGCCTACACAGAGGCCTGAAGCCTCTGCCTCGATTTCCGGCACAATCGCGGAACGGGACCTCATATATCGTCATCTATCGCTATCAGAGCGCCATCACACACGCGGACAAGTCCAGAGGGGCCCCAAACACTGACAGCAACAGTACAGGTCAGAAAATCACTATAATAGAGCCCCTAACAGCCATACCCGTTTCGCGGTCCCGTCCGCCATCTTGGGGACTGCCTCTTTACCTACGCACACCCGATACATAAGTGGGGCATTTCATAACCTGTGAAGCTTGGCCTGCAATTCCTGGATACATTCCCACACGGGAGTTGGCACACAACCAACCACTTTCAGAGGTTGGCGCCCAGCAAGGACACTCACCTCGTGTCACAAGAGTGCCAGACCAGCCGCACGCTCCCCCTGCGTTGCGGCCTCAGTAGGCCGGAGTCTCCCCACCGCCGGAGACCGACTCTCGGGAGAGATCTGTCACCTCCCACCTCCAGTACATCTACAGGCCCAACATCGGGTTGTACAAACCTTGAAAAAGTAGGCACCCACTATACAGATTAGGCCTAATTCAGTCAAGGCCACTTATCCCGCAACACAAGAGTGTCAGATCCGTTGCGCACTCCCCCTGTGCAGCGGTCACAGAGGACCAGAGTTTCCCAACTACTGGAGATCAATCTTTCAGGAGAGACTTACCACATCTTATGATACAGGATTATAGCTCCTCAAAATATACCCATATATCTGCTGGTCATTCTTCTAGCTATACTTGGCCACCTCGGTTGCCAGCTGCAGACCCCCCCCCACCTAGGTGTGTGTGGAAGACTAGATCTTATCACGTCATCTAACTCCCATCTCAGAGGCACAGCTTCAATTTTTCATCAGAACCCTTTTACTAATAAAGGGATCACACTGACTGATCATCTCTTCAATATTACTTAAAGGGCCAGATGTCCAATTTTTCTAAGCCGCGATTCGTGACTACTATTTTTTTCCATACACTCTCTTAAAACTGACCGGAACATGTCACCAGCCTAAAAAAGTGACCAGTCACAAGGGGTCCCACACTGAGAAGGCATGTGACACCTGGTAGCCATCCGCGCCAACCTTATTACACATCACCCAGTAGTGATGGTGAAGATTGGCCCTCACAAAACTAGACACGCCTCATCTCGTAACCCAGGATCACTTGATTCTTTTCTCCAGAAAAGCCATCTGACAACCTCAACTAAGTCTCCACAACAGAAAGTTGTAACACCAAGCAAAACTTCAGAGATAGCACCCTCCCTACCTTTACCCGATATTGAAAGTGATAATGAGGATACCATGGAAGACAGAAGTCTCCCCATCTCTAGATACTTCTTAGAGATGAGCAAATCTATTCGCCGCTTCGTAGATTCGTATTGAATCTTACAAATTTTCTCCTCCGAAGCAAATCCGAATTTTTTCAGATTTGCTTCGTAAATTTTCGCAAAATTTTGAAGGCTAACAATACATACAAAACGTGCGAAATGTACGCATTTTTCGTGAGGCAAAAAAATGACGATACGCCCCCCTCAGAACTGGAAAAAAACAGCCCAGCCCACCAAGATCTAGCTATTTGCACGTATAGGGAGTAAAGACTCCTCCCTCAGTACTCCACCCTCCTCTGAAACAGTTTAGACCAGCGCTGAACACTGATCAAGTAGTAAGCATGGCTAAAGAGCTGCATCCCAACTGGAACCAGATGGCCTTTGGGAGTGAGTTCCTTGAACCACCGCCCGCTCCAGACATCAGGGTGTCACACTCTGAAATCAATAGAACCCCAGCTTCAGTGCCCTTGTTTTCCTTACCGGCTGCTGAGCTTGCTGCGCATCGTGAGGCGGTTCGTCCTGAGGCAGCTCATCGTGAGTCGGCTGGTGCGGCTGCTGTGGCTGGTGCGGTGGAGGCGGCTGGAACGTTTACTTCGCCAACCAGGAGAAGATCAACAACACCTTCCATAAGGCAGAACCCGATTGTGCCAGCATCGGTGATGGCCCACGCGCAGACCCTCTGGGACAAAAATGCCATGGAGGACTGGGTGATCCAGGTACTGGACCACCCTAGGCCGGGAAATCCTACATTGGAATGCCGAAAGGGAACTGTCCTGTGGTTTTCGGTCAAGCGAGGGTCTGGATTCCTGGCAGACGAGGACGGAAAGGAGTACTTTGTAGGCCGCAGGTCAGTGAAACGGCCGTACCTGCCACAACCTGGTCACAACCTGTACATGACGGATCAGGTGGAGTACACCCCCATGGCATCACTGAAAGACCCCTTTGCTACCGGGGTTTACCCTCCTTTCTAAGCCCCTGGTACCTACATCGGAACCAGAAGTGTGGCTGGATGAACCACCAGGTCTAGGCCACTTGCACTGCTTTCAGGAGTCCCCAGATGGTGTCCTCCGGTTCAGGGAAAAGCCACAGCTGGAGCTTCTGATCCCTGGACGGTCAGCACCACCACCACTACAGTCCTTTCAGCTGGGTCAGCTGACAACATCATCATTTACGTTCCAATCGACGGTGATACACCAATACCAGCTGCCGTGGAAGATGAAGTCAGCAGCAGCCAGGGAAGCTTGAGCCTCTTCCCTGGTTGCAACCTTGCCAGAACCACTGCAGCCGGAAGTCCTTACCCCTGCTGTCCCGGCAGGAAGACCTGGAAAAGCGCAAGTGGCTGCAACGCTCACCAGCATGACCACCACCCGTACCCGGTCAAGTCCGACTTCCGGAAGAAGAGGGCACTGGAGTTTCACCACAGCAGCGAACTTGGCCTACAGGAGGCAGGAGCGTCCTCTGATGTCGTTTAGTAGCAGCTCAAGCGAGGAGGACTTCAGGTCTCTCATCTAAGGGACCCAACTGCTGGCTGTCTCAAGGATACTTCAAGAAGACCTATGGGAGCCACACCATGGATTACACCTGACGGGTGTTTGTTTGTTTAGTTTGTATTGTCCCCGTTTAACTCTCACCAAGATGGACATGGCTGTCAGGACTCCCCCCATTCTGCAGAAAATTCCAGGTTGCACCTAAGCGCGCCTATTTTCCTTTTTACCCCCTTCTCAGGTTATTTGGGAGCCCCCTTTGCAAAAAAGGTTCTCTATCTGCTGCTATTTTCTATTATCCATGTGGATTACACGTTACCTGTTTGGATTATAATATTACTTCACGTGGATTACAATAGAATTTTGGACTATGTGTTCCAGACTGTGTTTTATCATGCCAAGGAGCCAAGAGGAGAGACTCAAACATATATCTGAGCCTTTTATGCTTGCAAATGTGAAATTGATTGCACTAAAATGTTTGCATACTTATGTCTTTGCTGTAGTTTAGCTTCACTGTTTTTACTGGTTCAGCAACGCTCAAGCACTTTAGCCCCTTGTGTGTATTCTTTTTCAGGTACTGCAATGTGTCCTATTATGCACTTATTGTACGGTGTTTTTAGTAAATTATGCACTTAGTTGGATAGCTAGCAGTGAGCACCTTACTTTTCTACCTCATATGGACTGTCTCTAAAGACTGTACGCCGCGGCCTAGCCTCGTGCGTATGACGCATTCGCGAGTAAATAGTACGCTAAGGATTCGTACACATTTTTGTACGCTAATGCTTACGTATTGCGTACTTTTAAGTACGCTGACTGTACTTTCATAATTTGTGCAGGAATGTTCGCAAAACAACGATTTTTTTTAACGTAGATTCGACCAAATAAATTTGTATTAAGAACGAATCTTGTCAGAAATTCGTTGAACATTCGCCAAAGTGAATTTTGGATGATTCGCTCATCTCTAATACTTCTTAAGAAAAGCACTCGCGAAAGCACTCGAGCCAGTTGTGAACGAGCTCCAAGATATCAAACAAGATATGAAATCCATTGGTGGCAGAGTGGAGCAACTAGAATCTACACAACAACTTGACCTTCAGCTCTTGCCAAACACATATGAATAAAATAGTAAACTGGCTAGAGGACCAAAAAAATAGGGTGCGACGCAACAATCTTCGACTTAAAAGGATACCTGAAACAATCTCAACCGAAGCTCTCCCTGATACAGTGAAACAGATCTTCACTGTATCAGGGAGACTCCTGTCCACTCGAGATCTCTATCGAAAGAGCTCATAGGGCCCTAAGAGCAAGACCAAGTCCGTCAGATCCACCCAGAGATGTGATTTGTAGACTGTTCAACTCCAGGGTCAGAGATGACATTCTGTGCCTAGCTCGCACCAATCCTCCAACCCCTATTGAAGATTCTACAGTGTTGATATATCAAGACCTTGCCAGAGTCACTCTATCCAAAACAAATATCCTCAGACCTCTAACAGAAGTCCTAAGACATCGAAACATTCAATACAGATGGCTCTTCCCATTTGGACTCTCTTTTGCAGTAGACGGGAACAGGTATATATTGAGGAATCACACAGAATTACAAGAAGTCCTACAACTCTTGAAGATTGATGACCTCGATATCCCTGATCGGTCCCCAATACAAGACCTTACCTCTCTACCCTCCATCCCGCCACCTACACCATGGGAGACTGTGGGAAACGAAAAACGAACCAGACACCGCAAAAGACGGGAAGCTAACACCCAGAAGAATAAACGTTGATTCCACCTGAAATATCCTGCGACAGACGGGATGAGTACAGTTGGTTTGCGGTAAAATAGCCGCAATTTAAAGATTACGTTTTCTTCTCATTTATATATACTACAGTCCAGTGAACAATTCTGTAGTGTGCTGTACAGCAGCGTCAGTCTATAAAATACGTTTTTTCTCAGTTATATGTACTACAGTCCAGTTAAAAATGGAGTGGTTTGCGGTACAATAGCCACCATTTAAAGACTACGTTTTTTTCTCAGTTACATGTACTACAGTCCAGTGAAAAATGTAGTGGTTTGCGGTAAAATAGTCACCATTTAAAGACTACGCTTTTTTCTCATTTATATATACTACAGTCCAGTGAACAATTCTGTATTGTGCTGTACAGCAGCGTCAGTCTATAAAATACGTTTTTTCTCAGTTATATGTACTACAGTCCAGTGAAAAATGTAGTGGTTTGCGGTAAAATAGCCGCCATTTAAAGACTATGTTTTTTCTCATTTATATATACTACAGTCCAGTGAAAAATGTAGTGGTTTGCGGTACAATAGCCACCATTTAAAGACTACGTTTTTTCTCAGTTAAATGTACTACAGTCCAGTGAAAAATGTAGTGGTTTGCGGTAAAATAGCCACCATTTAACCCCTTCAACCCCGGGCCTGTTTTCACCTTCCTGAGCAGGCCATTTTTTGCATATCTGACATGTGTCATTTTATGTGGTAATAACTTCGGAACGCTTTCACTTATCCAAGCCATTCTGAGATTGTTTTCTCATCACATATTGTGCTTCATGACAGTAGTAAATTTGTGGCAAAATATTTCATTTTTATTTTTTAAAAAAATACCAAATTTACCAAAAATTTGGAAAAATTAGCAAATT
>ONZH01012972.1:0-42957 GCA_900303285.1 Rhinella marina | reverse complement strand
TTGGGCCTACAAACAATTTTTAAGAGGTCTCACCTCTGGGCCTACAAACAATTTTATTATGGCTCACCTCTTGGGCCTTAATACAATTGTTACAGAGGTCTCACCTCTTGGCCCTACAAACAATTTTTTAAGAGGTCTCACCTCTTTGGCCTCCACATAATTTTTAAGAGGTCTCACCTCTTGGGCCTACAAACAATTTTCTCATGGCTCACCTCTTGGGCTACAAAAATTTTTAAGAGTCTCACCTCTTGGCCTACAAACAATTTTTAAGAGGTCTCACCTCTTGGGCCTGACAAACAATTTTTATTATGGCTCACCTCTTGGGCCTTAAATACAATTTTTAAGAGGTCTCACCGCTTTGGCCTCCACTTAATTTTTTCGAGGGCTCACCTCTTGGGCCTCCATATAATTTTTTCGAGGCTCACCTCAAGCTAACTTTGCGCCACTCATTAAAATATTTTCACAACAAGGACCTAAGAGCCCTCGATGGGAGAGCTTTATGTGGGGGCCTGTTATAGGGAAGAGATGCGGCCCTGCGGGCTCTAGCCTGCCTTCTCCATGAGCCTCTGGCCAGCCCACGGCCTCTTCCTGCCTTTTGCGTCCTACGCATCCCTCAACATCCCCACTGCTTTACCTGCTAGACATGACACTGGGCCAGGTCGGTCACTGACTCGTCATACTCAACCACCTCCTCTTACACTGCCTCACATTTGCTCCAACAGCCTCCCTTGCTGGCAACTGTGTCTCATCATCGTCCCTAATATTTTACACTTTAGTGCCCGTTCCACACCACCATCAGCTAGAGATGGAGCTTGCTCCAGTGTTTGGGCATCAGAAACAAACAGAATCCTCAGATAGCTCCTGCGATTCTTGCATGGGTGGGAACACTGGGTTTATACATGGGCAGAGGTGGGAGAAGGAGGGTTAGAGTGAGGTCCCTGCAGTTTCTGCAGGCTATCGACGAGACTGGACTTTGTGACTTGACTGGGTGGTGGACAGATTTAACAAAATCTAGAAGGAGAAGGGAGGGGTTTGCCGAGCTGTCTGCAAGGGTTGCGGAAATCCAGACAGAACCAAGGGCCCAAAACTTGGGTGGGGGTAGCAGGTTTGCCCGTCCCGCCTCCACAACATTCACCCAGTGTGCTGTCAGGGAGATGTAGCATCCCCAGCCTCAAACCAAAGTGTTGGTGGTCAAATGGCCTTTTGCAGTAACGTGTTACTCGGGGCGTGGATGATGTTTGGGACATGTGCCTGGGCAAGGCAGGGATGGCACAGAGCGAAAAATCGTGATGGATTGATTGCTTTCCCCCTTGCCTATGCCATCTGTGGTTGTCATAGGCAACGTGATTTTAAGGGGTGCAGAATTTTATCTTCTTTTTTGTCTAGTTTGGCTTGGGGTCCATGGCAATGTAGAGGAAAGAAGGTTTCCTTGTATGGTCTCACTTTACAGAGAGGTTATATTGTCTTTGGAGTGTATTGTTGAGAGGCTTTGATAGTGGCGTAATAGTGCGACTTGGGCGCGTTATATGCACCCAGACATGCTTCCCCTGCTGTCCCAGTTGCATTCCAGCAGTGTTGGCATCCTTTTCTGAGGTGAGGACACAGTAAAACAAGACTGTCAGGAGAGAGAAAAAAGGCGGGGTGCGGCGTGTAGCACATAATCCTCCATCCGCAGCAACAGTAATTAAATAACCAGATAGACTAAGAACAGGCCGTGTAACTACTATATATCTCACAGTGGTATTGCAAAGTACATAGTATAACTGCACCATTGAAAATGGTACTCAGTAGTTTGTACTAATTGCAAACAAAGACTAACAGTAAAGTAAAAGAGTTTTATCAACACATAACCAAATATAAGAAAACTGTATTACCAATATAGACCAGGTTGCTGCAGGTGGAGGACAGGGGTCACACGCCGCGTCCCAATCCCGACGCCGTTTCGCCACGTATGGCTTCTTCCGGGGAATGACCAAACAGACATAAACCACCGCCTCACAACGTGGAGGAGATTGGAAGAAGTTACTCGCCCAGAAGGAGGTAAAGTGGATATATTTGTTGGACTGTGTTACCCCTCAGGGTCTAAATGAAGAAATATCTTTTTCCCCCTTCTTGTGATTCACCTATGGAATGGGTGATGTGGTTCCTCTGTGTGTCTATGGTTTCTTCAGGTGTTGAGTTTGGTTTTAACTTTTACAATAATTTTTACCGTTTTTATTATCTGTGTCATTTTAGTTTTTTCTGTGACCAATTATTAATGATGGAGGAGTTGTTGCCGAGTAGAAGTGGTACCCGATGGAAGGATAAAGATGAACAATTGGACAATGGCGTTGGTTTCCTGGTGGATACATTTGACTAGAGATTATGCTATTATTGCAATGCTCATATATATGCACCCATAATTATGGATATATGTTTTTAGTGGTTTATTTCATACTAGTTTTTGAAGATATATGTTGTTTTATTATATGTTATATTATTTAATATTCAATTGTTTTTTTACACATTAGGCTTGCTATATTAATTTATTGTAGATCATGTACTCACTATAACACATTTCATGATCATGGTTTAGATGGTATTTATTTTTAATTATTTATATATTTACATATTCTTTGATCGTAGTGGATTTATAATATATTATGGACTTATAATATATAATGATCATGGACTTATTATATCTTATTTTTGTTAAATATTGTTGGGTATTGTAAAAATTTGCACGTCACTGATAAATTGTCACTCCTCACTTTTTGCACTTGCACTTTCATTTGGTAAACTGGTTTTCGGCACTCACCTTCACTCGCACCCTTCTGCACTTGTCCTCATAGGTTTTCACTTTATATTTAAGTGACTTAATTTCTGATGACATATTTGGGTGCTTAATGTAAATACTTACCAGTGTCCTATATGGGCTGATGTAGTTTCCACTCCGGCACGCATCCTTAGCGCTGTCTGCGCTGATGCGTTCTAGGTTGACATGCAGTGTATTGCGCATGTACTAGTGCTTATGCGTTCCATGGTGGAACGCTACGTATTGCGCACGACCGGAAGTGGGATGACGCCGATCCGCTGTTCATTGCGCAGGTACCAATATTTATGCGCTCCATGGTGGAATGCTATTCATTGCGCATGACCGGAAGTGGGATGACGCTGATCCGGTTTGTATATTTCCTCCGCGGCATCGACATGATCTAAAGAGGTATACACAGGTATACGCATGACCGGACACTATCCGGTTTAGAAATAAGTGGGTGTGTCGGAAGCCATACGTGGCGAAACGGCGTCGGGATTGGGAAGCGGCGTGTGACCCCTGTCCTCCACCTGCAGCAACCTGGTCTATATTGGTAATACGGTTTTCTTATATTTGGTTATGTGTTGATAAAACTCTTTTACTTTACTGTTAGTCTTTGTTTGCAATTAGTACAAACTACTGAGTACCATTTTCAATGGTGCAGTTATACTATGTACTTTGCAATACCACTGTGAGATATATAGTAGTTACACGGCCTGTTCTTAGTCTATCTGGTTATTTAATTACTGTTGCTGCGGATGGAGGATTATGTGCTACACGCCGCACCCCGCCTTTTTTCTCTCTCCTGACAGTCTTGTTTTACTGTGTCCTCACCTCTGTATATTTATCTATTGTTGTTTGTCTTTTTTGTAACCAATAAAGTATATACATTTTTACTACCTACTTCGGGTATAGTTTTTTCGGAACACATTGGTGTATTATTCAGTATTCGTTATTCCTGTGGCCGGCAATCGCTGGTATTTCACAGATGTATTGGTGTTTATTTATCCTTTTCTGAGGTTTCAGGGTGGACTTGGTGACCTCCAAGTGGTCGAATTGAGATTTCCAAGTGGCGAGCATTTTTTTCCCATAGACTTTAATGGGATTCGATAATCGGTCGAATAGTCGAATATCGCGGTCTATTCGAATCGAATTTCGAACTTTCGAATATTTCACTACTCGCTCATCTCTATTGTTTATGTGTGATGTTAACTTCACTTCTTCTGAAATATAACTAATTTACAATGTCCCATTGGACATTGATGTTGGAAGCATTCTTATAACATGTACAAATGTTATGTTGCTCCGGGTTGGAGAGGTCTACGCCGGGATCACCATACCCAGCGGTCTCTGATTTTGGAGCAATTTTTCCCCCCACCTCCCTGTCTTTCCCCTCTTTACCACGCCCAATGTACTTTTTTCCTCCCTGTGTACCATACCCTCTCCATTTAATACTACGCAGTCTTGCATTGCTGTATCACACGATGTATGCGTATATCGTTGTCATTTACAATGCAGGAAATAGCTTTGTGTGTAAGTTTTTCTCTTACAAAATTAATAAAAAGAGAATTGTTAAAAAAAATATATATATTGTTGAGACAATCAGTGAGTAGGGGAACCCATGTTTATGATGTTTGCATGTCTGAAATGGGTATATAGAAAAGGTGTCTTAATATTTTTAACCATATGAAAATGAGAAAAAGTCAGATTTAAAACAATATAATTCAATGAGAACACTTTATTGAGTATTTTGGAAAATAGAACACAAAATGTCAGTCAATCCTTATACATCCATACATAGCCATTATTATTGTGACACTACCTGCCCCAGGAAGGTCACTTTAACATGATTAATTTATTACTGTAATGTACTTTTGTCACCTTAACATGTTAAGCCTGTCAAAATAACAGTGGGGACATCTGTACTTAATACTTTTATCAATACTTCTGAAAATTATACATCTCCCCCAGTGTATTTCACATTTTTGCAGTCAGAGGGCAGACATACAGTATGTGATATTATATACTAATTGTAATCACTTTGATCATTTGATTTACATATTGGACCGGATCGCATCCACTCTAGTCTAGACAATACAACATTTGTTCTCTCCACATAACACTTGCTGCAGGTGTTTGGGTTTATGCCTGGATTCTACAATCTAGTGAGCACAAATACCAAGTTATTCCTACAAAGGCTTTCTTGTTCCAAGAAAAAAGCATATTGAAATGAAGACATACTTGTGTCTTATTCCTTAGCTGCTCTACAGTTTTAATATACTCTACAAAACACTGGAAAATGGAATAGCAAACCTAAAGGTCTTGATTCTGTAAAGGGTTTTTTAAGGAGTTTAATGTTGATGGCTATTGATGAGCGAATCAATGTAAATGAATTAGATTCAACCACAAATTTTCCAAAAATTCAGGAAAAGTCGGAATTTTTGACAATTCAAGTTTGGAGAATTTCTCAAAATGCCATCAGCCATTTTTCAAATCAGAAGAAAGAAAAGATGAAGAAGGAGGATCACATGAGCACAGGTGTGTATACACACTAGCAGGCATTTGTAACAAAAACAAAACAAAACATCCTACAGTGCAGTTGCTTTCACTAAGATTACTAATGCTGTCTTGGCTTTGAAGAGCTTGAAATGGGTTGCTAAATGGAACAATCACTTGTAATTACACTGTACCACCGCTGCCCAGTCTAATCTTGAAGAGGAAGTAGCACTTGTACAAGCGTCGTCTCCTCTTCAAACAGCTGATCAGTTGGGGTGCCAGAAATCAGACCTTCACCAATCAGATATTGATGTCCTATCCTGAGCATAGGTCATCAATATTACTGGCTGCACAGTCCCTTTAATTTTCTACTATTTTTTTCCATCTTGGAGTTATTTTTATGGTTATCTTGGAGATAACTATTCATTTTTTTTCTTTTCAGGAGTTATGCCATATTTCAAGTCTGCAGGAATCTCGACTTGTGCAGGAGAATGTGCATGATTTTTCTCATGACTTTAAAATCTGCAATCGAGATTTCTATCCCATACAATTCCACCCACAGGCCCTGGATTGCTTTCAGGAGTGAGTGGAACAGGATTTGCATGCCTTGCAATAATTTGAAACTTAGTGAAGCAATTGCTTTGCGTGAACTAAAAAAGAAAGCTGATATTATTATTAAACGGGCTGATAAAGGAGGTGCGATGGTAGTCATGGATCAAGCTATTTATAAACAACAAAACCTTAATATGTTGAATAATTCTAATACTTATCATAAGCTGGCTCACCCCTGGTTCACCCCCACCCCCTCCTTTCAACCCAAGCTATCTGCTTTGTTGTATTTGGGATTAGAAAATGTTTTTTGAGTCAAAAGCAAATAGATTATATTTTTCTTAAATATCCTATAACACCCATTTTTCACTCATTACCCAAAATATATAAACCATTGTTTCCACGTCCCATGAGACCTATCATTGCTGGAATTGGCTCTTATTCGGAAAGGTTATCTGAATGGGTTGACAGTTTGTTACAACCCCTAATAAGCCTTGTTCCGGGATATTTACAAGATACTAAATCTGTGTTACAAGCAGTCAACGGGGTCTCATAGTACAAGGATTCAGTTTAGATCACGGCAGATGTCACTTCCTTATACACTGTTATTCCCCACCCCTTGGGGATCACTGCCCTGAGGTGGTTTCTTTCAGTGTACAGGAGTTTTTCTTTGGCTTTTCCAGATTTCATTTGTCAGGTTATTTTTTTTTTTTTTTACTTAAACATAATTTTATTATGTTTAATGCTAATTACTATCTTCAATTGTCAGGCGTGTCCATGGGGACAAAATTCTCACCTTCCATGGCGAATATATACATGGCATGGTGGGAGAGTAAGTACTTATTTTCTTCATGCAATATGTTTTGTAATCACATACAATGGTATGGTCGTTACATTGACAACTTGATCTTCATTTGGTCAGGGGATGTAATGGCTATATCCAATTTTCATAAATATCTCAATCAAAACCCTTGCCATCTTCAATTCACACTGCATTATGACCAAAGTGCCATAACCTTTTTGGATCTTAGTCTTAGGGGAGATGTTGAAAGGCGTGTTGTTGCCACTGTCACCTTTCGTAAGGAGACTTCAGGCAACACCACTCTGCTTGACACATCATGACATCTACCTCATGTGGTGAACAACATCCCCATAGGAGAAATGATCCGAGCCAGGCGAAACTGTTCTACTGAGACATTGTTCAAGCAAGAAGTAGAGGTTATCAGGCATAGGCTGTGACAGAGAAAATATCCGAAATTGACCCTGGATCGAGCTGAAATGATTGCTTCATCCAGACCCAGAAACAAACTAATTTCCACAACAATATGTAAAAATAAAAACAGTAAAAAATCCCAAAATAAAAGCTGTTCTGCCTTTGTTACATCCTATAGCTCAGAATTTTCACAGATTTGTTCTATAATTAAAGAGGACCTTTCACAACTCCTGACATTCCTGTTTTAATAGATTCATGCATTCCCCATGTAATTGCAATTCTGGAACATCTATTCTTATGTCTGTATGTTGTGCCATTCCTTTATTATTTGCACTAGAAGTTATAAATGAATTGCTATTTGCCTTCAGTAAGGGAACAGAGGGGAGGTAACAAGTTGGGGGTGTGTATCTACACAGTCTGAACATGGCAGCACTGATTGGATAGAGTGAGTCTGTGCAGGTACACACCCCCAACTGGTTACCTCCCCTCTGTTCCCTTACTGAAGGCAAATAGAAAGTCATTCATAACTTCTAGTGCAAATAATAAAAAAAATGGCTCAACATAGAGCCATAAGAATAGATGCTCCAGAATTGTTAGTACGTGGGGAATACATGAAGCTATTAAAATAGGCATGTCAGGAGTGGTGAAAGGTCCTCTTTAAGGAACATTTCTTAAATCTGGCTATGGATGACCAATGGCAATCAGTTTTGATTTTTGATATTAAATGTGTGGCAAGTCGCGCCCCTATCACAAGAGATAAGTCCTAGTTTATTTATTGATCAAGTGAAAAGCAAATCAATTTGGCTTAATCAAAAAGGAGGTTATAAGTGTGGGCATCGGAAATGTATATGCTGTAAGCATATGAATATATCTAAATTTGTTAAATCTACTTCAAATAAACCTACTTCACTTTTAATCTCCAACAATATATACATTGTAACACAGAATATGTGGTATACTGTATCACTTGCTCAATCTGTCAACTGCAATATGTTGGCTCTAGTACTAATGATGTAAAAATACGTATCAGGAAACAGCTCTTTGACATACCCCATTACAGAGAAAGAAACATCTCTGCCACAAGTTTACACTTTGCGGTATGTCATCAAGGGGTTGTCTCTTGATTCTCTGTGCAAGGAGTGGAGCGAGTAAGCAGACCTAATCAAGGGGGAGACCATAAAAGGAAATTATCAAATAATTGTACCCCTCAGGGTCTCAACCGCAGACATGATTTAATTTTACAATATTAAGTTTTTTAATATACGTGTCTATTATGTGTAGTTGTGTCATTTATTTGTTTTTCCTTATTCATAGTGACATATTCATTGCATGTTTTTTTCATCCCACTTAATTGTAACCCTCCCATTTGTGAATGAAATGGTATCAGAATGCTATTTAAAGGTTGAACGTGGTTTTACTGCTCGGTCATAAATAAGGACCTAGCCTTGGAGGTCCAAAATGCGTAGACACTTCATAGTGAGTATGGATTTTAAATGCACAGTTATTATTTATTAAGGAAAAGTATTAAGGAATTATTTTTAGTCTGAACCAAACTCATCTGCATGTTGTGTCCCCTATTGATGTGTACTGTATCTGGTGCACTATGCACTGGTGGTGAGACTGGTTGATTTTATAGTCTATGCATTACATTCATGGACCTTAATGACTGTTTCAAATTTCTAATTGAGTAACACTGCTGCACATCTGAAAAGTTCTTTGACCACAAATATGCCTTTAGAAAATAACTGTATTTGCATTTCAAATAAACATCATCCAAGAGGACTTTGATTTTTTTTAAGTTTGGCAAAGAAAGCTTACAACGAATAGCCTATTTCTGTTCCAAGGTTTCCAGTATCCTCAGAACTCCATGGACCGCTCCAAACTTTATGGATTTCTTTAAATATTTATGTTAATGTTTTTGTTTTTAGGAACCAATTTGTATCCATGCATCCCAGAAATTTCATCCAGCTTAACAAATTTTGGCAAGAGAAAAAAACCATTGAATCACAAAATACTCAAGTGCAATTTCAATAGTCATGTCGATGGATAGCTTTGTAAACTGAGAAATACAGACAGATACTTATCCATCATGCAATTCCATCAGGGAGGTATCTGACTGGCTCCAAATTTATTCTGCAGCAGGACAACAACCCAAAACACACAGCTAATGTCATTAAGAACTATTTTCAGCATAAAGAACGACAAAGAGTCATGAAAGTGATGATATGGCCCCGACAGATCCCTGACCTTAGCATAATCAAGTATGAGGAGACAGGAAGATTTGAGCAAGTCTACATCCACAGAAGATCTTTGTTCAATTCTCCAAGATGTCTGGAACAACCTCCCTACCGAATTCCTTCAAATAATATGTGCAGATGTGTATCTCGAAGAACTGATGACATTTTGAAGGGAAAAGGTGGTCACATCAAATATTGATTAGAATTCTGTCTTGTTCATTCACTTTTGTTAATTGGTAAATATAAACTATTAAGGCCCCTTTCACACGAGCGGGAGACTCGCATGTCTCCCGCAACGCATCTACAGGGCTGGACTCGGCACGGACAGGGATCGCATATAATGCTATGCGATCCCTGTCAGTGCGGAGTCCAGCCCTGTAGATGCGTTGCGGGAGACATGCGAGTCTCCCGCTCGTGTGAAAGGGGCCTAACACTTCTATTTTTGAAAACATTCTCACTCTACAGCATTTTTCCATACCTGCCAAAATCTTTTGACTCTTCACTCCTTCCGCTTTGCATCTAAAACAGCTTCCATTCTTCCGGGGATTACTATGGTACAAGTTTTTGGAGTGTGTCTGTGGGAATGTTTGCCCATTCATCCAAAAGAGCATTTGTGAGGTCACTGATGTTGGATTAGTGGGCTAGGTTTGCAATCTTCATTCTAATTAATTCCAAAGGTGTTCAATGGGATTGAGGTCAGGACTCACTGAAGCACACTGGAGCACAGTTAAGCTGGAACAGAAAAGAGCCTTCCTCAAACTGCACTCAGACAGTTGGAAGAATGCAATTGTACAAAACGGAATGGTATTATGAAGCATTAAGATTTTCCTTCAATGTAACTAAAGGGCCTAGGCCAACCCTCCAAGAAACACCCCTATAGCATTATTCCTTCTCCATCAAACATTATAATTTGCACAATGTAGTCAGGCAGGTAATGTTCTGCTGGCATTCGCCAAACTGATACTGCCAGATAGAATAGCGTGATTCATCACTCCACAGAACACATTTCTACTGTCCAGTGGCAGTGTGCCTCACACCTTTCCCTCTGACGCCTGGCATTGTGCTTGGTGATGTAAGGCTTGCATGCAGCTGCTTGGCCATGGAAACCCATGCCATGAAGCTCCTGTCACACAGTTTCTGTGCTGATGTTCATACCAAAGGAGGTTTGGAACTCTGCAGTTTTTGAGTCATCAATACTAATAATACTGCTAAACCAGGCATTGGCATGGCCTGCGATATGATTATGCAGAAACCTGGCTTGTCTATCAAGAAGGAGAGGGTGGGGCTGACAGAGAAAGCCAGATGAACAAGATGCACAGAGTGGCTTAAAGGGAACCTGTCATCTCCGAAACACCCCCTGAACTAGAGTAAGTGGTGTATAGTGTAAGTGATGCTGAATCCGAATATGTAAGTTTTATCTTCATACTCACTTCCGTTCCGACGCTGTACTCCCATAAACATGCAGTAAAATGCACTCACTGGACTCCAGTGCTCCTCATATAATGGAGAGGACTCAAAGAAGAGTCTTCTCAATGCATTTTACTGTAGGTTTGTGGGAGCACAGCATCAGAATGGAAGTGAGTATGAAGATAAAACTTACATATTCGGATTCATCATCACTTACACTATACATCTCTTACTCTAGTTCAGGGGGTGTTTCGGAGGTGACAGGTTCCCTTTAAGCCTGCCCTCAGTGCATTTAATTGGAACCAGTCACTATGAAAATGCAACACTATACCAACAGCATGTTACAGAGCAGGACGATCTGAGTAGATTGACATAAAGTTTTAAGATTCTGCAAAACTTGTCTCACTCTGTGCTTTGAAGTCAAGGAGGTGGTCCTATATTAGTGACTGACAACCTTTGCTCTATGACATATGTGCATAAAGAAGGGTGAGTCAAAAATTATTCACACAAAATTAATTTAATCAACTTTTAGAAAAGACAGATACATAATTATCTCAACAAGCTTTCATATCCCAACATTAAACATGTTTTAGGCAGAACTGTGAGTCACAACCATGGTCCACTGTCTTTGACTCTTCATCAGTCAAGAATCTTTGGCCTCGTAGGGCCACATAATCTACTGTCACTCATTTATCTGACAGAATCAGTGTAAGTTCAATGTTGTCATAAACATAAAAGTTCAAAATAGGCATCGCCACATCTGAAAACACTGTAACTATTAAAATATAAAGTCTTAGTCTGTATGATGACTGCTGTAACAGCTATATGAATGTCACATTACTGTAATTGTAATGTCCCAGAGAATGAAGGTAACAAGTCACTTTTGCCACATAGGGAATATCATAAAAACAAAACTCATAAGACTGTGGCAGAATTGAATTTCTGTGGAATTTTGAATTTTCTTTCCAGCTTCCCATTACATGTTATGCAGTATTAAATAGTGCCATTAGAAAGTGCAACTTGTCCCCCAAAAAACTAGCCTCATATGTGAATGGAACAAAAACCTCAGGAAACGGTTAAGAAACAGTCAAGGGCCCAGCTGCAAGCGTCATGCAAAAAGGCTCCGTACAACAATCTGAAAAGTACCTACATTCTGTTGCACAACAAAGTGAGGAAAATAAGGCCAGATGGTGGAAAGATCAGAAAGGATTAAACTCAGAAGTTGTTTCTGAAAGCTTATAATGACTTGAAGCTCATTTCTAAACTATATTATACCACAAGAATTTTAGCTAGATTTTTTAGCCATGTGGATGATCCCAAATTTACAGATGTACATTAAAAAGTACCTTGCCAAGGATAATGTAGGATAACTGAAGTATGTTGCCTACTGGCATATCTCCTGGAAATATGGCCATGCTTTTGGACAAGGAATCATAGTATATAATTGAGACCGAGATGCCTACACATGGAATTAGCAGTGTTACAAATGGTAAGCCAAGCTATGACCTAATGTGATTAAAGAAAATGTGGTAGGGTGTCTTGCCAATTGTTTTCTATTCTTTTTCCTTAGTGCAGATTATGTCCACAGAACATTCCAGTAATATGGAGAGGCTTCAATGAAAAATGTAATTACAATTTTTATATTTTATACAACATTACTTTTGTGAAATTTAGTCTTTAAATGCAAGCCGTGTTGGCATTTCTAAAAATTATTTTGTTGAGAACATTTAATGTTTAACTATACTGGTAGAGTGAAACCTCTTTCAAAAACCATGGGGGAGATTTATTATTCTTATTTATGACTTTTTAAATGCCAGTGTGACAAAATATTGTCAGAAATGGCGTTTGTACACCGACCTCGTCACTTTCCAAAACGGGAGTGTGGTGAGGGCAGGGAAGGTGCGGGACCAGTGGGTCCAACACATTTATCTTCATTCATGCCAGTTTTCTGGTGTAAATAAAGACAGAAATCTTGATTTCAGATTAGACACAATGGGGGGAATTTATCATTAGGAAAATATTTGAAGTCAGTTTTGCTTCAGTCTGTGTTGGAGTACTTTGTGCCACATTTATCAAACGTCACAGGTTGTTTGATAAATGTGGCTTGTCCTTAAACCTAACACTTCTGTCTAGAGAAGCTCCTCCACTTTTCCTACTCCACCCTCCTCCTGGAGTGAGATTGCGACTATTTTGCGACTTTTTTTAAAAAGTCGCAATGATAAATCTGGAGTGAAACTCATTAACATGGCTAACCACACCCACTTTTCCACCCATATTACAAACTGGAGTGAGTTGTGTACATATGCAAAAAGTCGCAAAAAAATGCGCAAAAAAGTCGCAAAAGCCCTATCGTGCGACTTTTTGAAGACAGAATTCTGGAGTGAAGGTGTGATAAATCAGGGCCAATGGCTGCAGAGGATGCACTTAATATATGAAAAGGCCTGTGCTTTGCTATAAATTAGGCGTAACCCTTGGGCAGCACAGGGACTATCAAGACTGGTGTAGAAAACACTGCTCTTAATAAATCTCCTCTACATCTTTGACAAAACCACCCAGATGTTCTCTGACTGATTTCATCATATACTATGTATAGTGGTTATATTGTTTGGGAGGAAACCCCCTCTAGAAAATCACCTTAATTACATTTTGAGTAAGATGTTTCTAGAAGGGTTCTTTGTATGTAGATCCTACTTTTTATGGTTTCAAATTATAGACTATTTAGCTATCTGAAGACATGTTCTAGCTATGCACTGTAGATTCTGAACTCCAGGTTTAAAGGGAGTCTGTCACCTCATTTTCACCTATATAACTAACAGCACTGCCCCACAGAAGATTGCAGACACATCCCAGACATACCTGTGTGCACTTTGTGTCTTTATTCCATGTCCAGGAAAAGCTTATTCTGAAGGAAAACAGCTCCCAAGTGCCCGGCTCTGCTGCTGCAACATCACAGCATTATATCCAGTATATCAGAAGAAATAGCTGTTAGAAATTGACTCAGGAGAGAAAGCTTTTTTTAGTTTCACTTTCAGCCGGGCTGTTAGTTATATAGGTGAAAATGAGGTGACAGACTCCCTTTAATACTGTACTGCAATACAGTAGGCAATGTATCACAACATAGCAACAATTTAGATACATATGTCATACAGGGTATTACAGGGATGTTTTCTTGTAGCCTACAAATCTAAAATCTGCCTAATGTTAAGAAGATAGTGCCGTAAAGTACAGATAGATAGCTACTAGAGATGAGCGAGCACTAAAATGCTCGGGTGCTCGTTATTTGAGACAAACTTTTCCCGATACTTGGGTGCTCGTTTCGAGTAACGAACCCCATTGAAGTCAATGGGAGACTGAAGCATTTTTGCAGGGGACCAAGGCTCTGCCTAAGGAAGGCTGGGTAAAACCTGGAAACATCAGAAAATGATGGAAACACCACGAAATGACAGGAAACAGCAGGGGCAGCATGCATGGATGCCTCTGAGGCTGTCTAATCCCACCATTACCCCAAATTCTCAGGCAACAGCATGGTGGTTACCCTCATGGCAATTGTGCTCACCCAGACCAAGAAAGGTGAGGCACATACCCATCACATGTTAGGGAAGCACCCGACTAGGTCCAAAGAAAAATTGTTTAGAGAGAGGGCCTGTAGGTGGACCTCCGGAAAAATTGTTTGGAGAGAGGGCCTGTAGGTGGACCTCCGGAAAAATTGTTTGGAGAGAGGGCCTGTAGGTGGACCTCTGGAAAAAATTGTTTAGAGAGAGGGCCTGTAGGTGGACCTCCAGAAAAATTGTGGTAAAAGAGTGCCAGTTGGACCTCTAAAAAATTGCGTTTTTTGGGTCAGCGTCAGGCAAAGATGACAAGGAGGAGGAGGAGTAGGAGGAGTAAAGAAGAGGAATCAGATACATAAGTAATGTTAATCTTTAGCTGCTTTCACCCGGAGGAGATTTGAATTCCGGTGAAATCCAGGCTTTGTTCATTTTAATATGCGTCAGCCTGTCAGCGCTGTCAGTTGACAGGAGTGTACGCTTATCGGTGATGACGCCACCAGCTGCACTGAATACCTGCTCTGACAACACGCTAGCGGCAGGGCAGGCCAGCACCTCCAAGGCGTACAGCGCCAGTTCAGGCCACGTGTCCAGCTTTGAAACCCAGTAGTTATATGGAGCAGAGTGATCGCTACGGACATTGGTATGGTCAGCTATGTACTCCCTCACCATCTTTCTGTACAGCTCACCCCTACTCTGCCTAGACTGGGGACAGGTGACAGTGTCTTGCTGGGGTGACATAAAACTGGCAAAGGCCTTGGAGAGCGTTCCCCTGCCAGTGCTGGACAAGCTGCCTGCTCGCCTCCTCTCCCCCGCTACCTGGCCCACAGAACCATGCCCTCTGTCGCTAGCGGCGTCATATGGGAAGGATTGTTTCACCTTGTGCACCAGGGCCTGTTGATATTGATTCACTCTCATACTCCTTTCCTCTACAGGGATGAGAGCGGAAAGGTTCTGCTTGTACCGTGGGTCCAGGAGAGTGAACACCCAGTAATCAGTGTTTGAAAAAATGCTTCTAACGTGAGGGTCACGGGATAGGCAGCC
Source organism: Rhinella marina (assembly GCA_900303285.1). NCBI lineage: Eukaryota > Metazoa > Chordata > Amphibia > Anura > Bufonidae > Rhinella > Rhinella marina. The sequence goes on along the minus strand of ONZH01012972.1, from coordinate 27,672 downwards.
TAACATGAAGTCTGCCATGTGCACCAGAGTCCCAACACGCAAGAATTCCCTCTCCTCACTGGGCTGACTCTCCATTTCCTCCTCCTCCTCTTCAGCCCATACATGCTCAAGAGTTAAGAAGGACTGAGCACTGGTACCCTCTTCTGTCTCGCTGACATTCTCCTCCTCTTCCTCCTCATCCTCACCCCCCTCCTCCGATAAGCGCTGAGAAACAGACCGGTGGGTTCTCTGGCTATCAAGCGACGTATCTTCCTCCACTGTCTCTTGTGACAAGCGCAAAGCATCCGACTTGATGCTGAGCAGTGAGTTTTTCAACAGGCAAAGCAGCGGGATGGTGAGGCTTATGGCGGCATCGCCGCTGACCATCTGTGTTGACTCCTCAAAGTTGCTCAACACCTGGCAGATATCAGACATCCACGTCCAATTCTCATTGTAGACTTGAGGAATCTGAGTGACCTGACTACCAGTTCTGGTGGAAGTTGACATCTGGCAATCTACAATCGCTCTGCGCTGCTGGTAAACCCTGGATAACATGTTTAATGTTGAATTCCATCTTGTGGGCACGTCGCACAACAGTCGGTGAGCGGGCAGTTGTAGGCGGCGCTGCGCTGCTCTGAGAGTGGCAGCATCTGTGCTCGACTTGCGGAAATGCGCACAGATGCGGCGCACCGTGGTGAGCAAATCAGACAGATTGGGGTATGTCTTGAGGAACCGCTGAACTATAAGATTGAACACGTGGGCCAGGCATGGCACATGTGTCAGTCTGCCGAGTTGCATAGCCGCCACCAGGTTACGCCCGTTGTCACACACAACCATGCCTGGCTTGAGGTTCAGCGGTGCCAGCCACACATCGGTCTGCGCCGTGATGCCCTGTAACAGCTCTTGGGCGGTGTGCCTTTTGTCACCTAAGCTCAGCAGTTTGAGCACCGCCTGCTGGCGCTTACCCACGGCACTGCTGCTGCGCCTAGAGCTACTGACTGAAGGCGCCGTGCCCATGGATGGTAATTCGGTGGAGGAGGAGGGGTCGGAGGAGGAGGAGGAGGCATAGTACGTCTGAGAGACCGTGACCGAGGTAGGCCCCGCAATCCTCGGTGTGGGCAGTACATGAGCTGCCCCAGGGTCAGTCTCGGTCCCAGCCTCCACCAAGTTAACCCAATGTGCCATCAGTGAGATATAGTGTCCCTGCCCGGAAGCACTTGTCCACGTGTCCGTGGTTAGGTGGACCTTCTCAGAAACAGCATTGGTCAGGGCACGGATGATGTTCTGTGACACGTGCTGGTGTAGGGATGGGATGGCGCATCGGGAAAAATAGTGGCGGCTGGGGACCGAATACCGAGGGGCAGCCACCGCCATGAGATTGCGAAAGGCCTCGGTCTCTACCACCCTATAGGGCAGCATCTCCAGGCTCAGCAATTTGGAGATGTGGACGGTGAGGGCTTGGGCATGTGGGTGGAACTGTATTTCCTCTTGCGCTCCAGCGTCTGCTGTAAAGACAGCTGAACGCTGCGCTGGGACACATTGGTGGACGCTGTGGAGGATCGTGGAGGTGAAGGTGTGGTTTTCCGGCGGGAGGCGCTCGTGCCGGAGTCCTAGGCAGGGGGTTGCCTTGCAGAGGCAGCGAGTGACACAGGGGAAGGAGCAGTGGTGTGACCCACATGAGGTGAACGGCCTTGGTTCCATTGAGTGGGGTGTTTAGCACTCATATGCCTGCGCATGCTGGTGGAGGTTAGGCTAGTAGTGGTGGCACCCCTGCTGATCCTGGTGTGGCACAGGTTGCACACCACAGTCCATCGGTCATCCTCACTTTCTTTAAAGAACCTCCAGACTTGCGAACATCTAGGCCTCGCCACGGGAGCTTCACTACGTGAAACAGTTGCTGCTGATGCACCAGCTCTGGCCCTGCTTCTCCCTCTGGCCACACCACTGCCTCTTCCAACCTGTTCTGGTGCCGCCTCAGAAGCACTGTCTTCACTCGGCTTATCAACCCAGCTTGGGTCAGTCACCTTGTCATTCTCCGATTCCTCAGTCTGCTCCCCCCTCGGACTTCCTGCCCTGACAACAACTTCACCACTGTCTGACAACCGTGTCTCCTCATCGTCCGACACCTCTTTACACACTTCTTCCACTAAGTCAACATTGTCATCATCATCATCACCCACAGACTGCGACAGTTGGAAAACTTGGGCATCGGGAAAGAGGTCAGCAGCAACCTGAGAAGTGGTTTGTGACTCTGGGAAGGGTCCAGAAAACAGTTCCTGAGAGTACACCGGATCGCATTCCAAATTTTCTTGGGAGGGGGCAGACTGGAGGGAAGGAGGTTGAGGTGGAGGAGCCAGAGGAGTGCTCCCTTGGGTAACGTGGGTGGACTGCGTGGAAGACTGACTAGTGGACAAATTACTTGAAGCATTGTCCGCAATCCACGACATCAGCTGTTCGCACTGTTGTGGTTTCAACAGTCCTCTACCACGTGTCCCTGTAAGTTGAGACATGAAGCTAGGGAGTGTAGCTCTGCGGCGTTCCCCTGCTCCCTCATCAGCAGGTACTGTCTCACCCTGCCCAGGACCACGGCCTCTGCCCCCTGCAGTAATTGAATGCCCACGCCCTCAACCCTTAGCCCTGGGGTTCAACATTTTCTGTATATAAGTGTATTATATGTACAAAAAAAAATGGGCTTGCTGTACTGAAACCCACAAAGTTGTTCAATCTGAACAAGAAAATATATAGGTGGATAAGTTAGAGCAAAATTACGTATGTTATTACGTACCGTGCAGTATGGAGCAATTACACGGAAACTATTAGATTAGGCAGACTAGACTATATATAGGCAGACCTATATATATATATATATATATATATATATATATATATATATATATATATATATATATTAACGTGACGTGCAGAAACTATCAGAGAGCAAACTCAGCCCCTGCTGACAGTGGCTATTTTGACTGTAACCCAGACAAATGTTGCACAGAGATTTTTGTAATGTAGCTGTATCAGTGACAGCAAAAGACCTTTTTTAATTACGTGACGTACAGAATGTGTCACCTGGACAGAAAATACGGATTGTGCTTTGTATATAGGTGGATAAGTTAGAGCAAAATTACGTATGTTATTACGTACCGTGCAGTATGGAGCAATTACACGGAAACTATTAGACTAGGCAGACTTGGTCTGTTTAAGTGCAACCCAGACAAATGTTGGACAGAGATTTTTGTAATGTAGCTGTATCAGTGACAGCAAAAGACCTTTTTTAATTACGTGACGTACAGAATGTGTCACCTGGACAGAAAATAAGGATTGTGGTTTGTGGTGACTGGACAGCTGAACTGTGACACACAGAATGGTTTCACACAGCTGTATGAAATGGATTTGTATCACTGAGATAAAACAACAAAAAAACTATTTTTTTTTTATTTTTTTTTTATATATATATATATTTTTTTTAACGTGACGTGCAGAAACTATCAGAGAGCAAACTCAGCCCCTGCTGACTGTGGCTATTTTGACTGCAACCCAGACAAATGTCGCATAGAGATTTTTCTAATGTAGCTGTAACTGTAGCTGTAGCCAACCCCTGCTATCGACATGTAAGGGCCCCACGTGATGCTGGGTGTACCGCAGAATCTCCTGGCTTGTGATTGGCTGAGTTTATAGGCGCCAAAAATTCAAAATGCTGGAGATGCCATTTCCTCGAGAATGGCGAGATACTCGTCCGAGCAGCAAGCACTTACGAGTACCGTAATACTCGAACGAGCACCAAGCTCAGACGAGCATGCTCGCTCATCTCTAATAGCTACCCATCTTGTATTACTACAACTGACTGCCTTCAAATATATCTTGCAGCAGGACAAACAACCCATACATCCAGCCAATGTAATTACTGTACATGGTTTGTCTTACTTCTGAAAATGCTATTTATTATGTAGACAAAGTTAGTACAAGGCCCTTACTAATGTATTGTGATTGTCCATATTTTCTCGTTTTCTGGCTTGATTTATTTTTTACAACCACCTTGCAATCCAGCATGCCCTTAAGAACTACCTTCAGCCTAAAGAAGAACCTGTAAGGAATCCTGTAAGAGTATATATGCCCCCCACAGAGTGCTGATTTCAACATCATCCAGTCTGTTTGGGATTACATGAAGTGACAGAAGGATATGAGCAAACCTCCATCCACAGAAGATTTCTGCTGAGTTGCTTCAAAATCTTTTTGCAGGTGTACTTAGAAGAATTGATGTTGTTTTGAGGGTGGTCACATCAAATACTGCTTTGATTTAGATTTAGCTTTTGTTCACTCACTTTGGATCTTGTTACCTGATAACAAATCTATATTTGAAAGCTTTTTTACTTTGCAGGTATTTTTCCACATCTTTTGCCCAGTACTGTATGTTTTAATTTAGGGCTACACCACTTGTGTCACGTTACAAGAAAGTTGTGCAAGATTTGCCCTTAGGAAAACAGTCGAAAATTGAATTAAGTTCTGCACAAGATTTAACTGTGCAAAGCAAATTCACAAATAATTCCTCAACATTTACTAGACATACTAGTTATTAACCCCAACAATTTTTTTTCCAACTAATGGATATTATTTTTCTGACCTATATCCAGGAAAGATGATAAAATAAAGACTTAGAAGCTTTTATGAAAGGCACTGCAAACCTGCCAGTACATTACATTACTCTCCTTAATGATCTGCAATGAAGCCAGAGAAATTTGCTCTTGCCATAGAAAGCACGAAGCATAAAACCATAAAAAATATTCACTTCACGTGAAGCTATATTGTAAGAGCATGAAGCAAAGATAAGGGTGATGGGAAGTGACTATTTTACTAGTTTAGTACTGTGTATAATAGTATATTATAAAAAAAGGCTCATAAGACCACAGCTCACAGGCTTCAGTAGACCAATCACCCATATGTTATCCAAATTTCCTAAATGGTAGTTTCACCTGCAACATGGAACAGTGCATTTACATTTAATTTAATATGATGTCCAGTGATTTCCATTGATTTGGTCCTCTAGAGACAACATATATGAACTCTTGCTTTAACCCCTTCACATGTAGTAGAAAAATCCACCAGAAAGGATGCCACATAAAGACTACCCCCATGCTATTGTTGCAGGGTACTCAACGGGCGGATGGAATGTGGCTGCCAGCTGTCTGGACCCCTGTATATCCCACTTCTCAACTGTATATGTGCCCTCAGGATGCAGATACAGTTGTATAAAATGATAATGCAGAGCACTAAAGAGATATCATACTGTTCAAAGAGATCATTATTGTTAGGTGACAGGTGGCACTATTAATGTGTGGGCGAAAGAAAGATGACTACTGTAGGTGAGCTTAGAGGTGTAGCTTATTGTAAAAAAAAATGCTGCAGTGCTACATGCCACAGCAGACCCAGGTATTTACTTTACAAATAGTACTTCAGTACCCCTGTCCTATAGAGTTGAAAAGTGTAAGTTCTTGGCTTGTGTTTCTCAGTAGAAATAATGGTGTGTTGTGATTTTGCCAAAGCATTCATTTTTGTCAAGAAAGTAAACCACACAGAAATCCACATCAAATTTCACAAAGAAATCTGTGTCCTAATCCACGTGTAAAAATCCGCACCAATATCCACACTGTTTACACCACGTGTGAAAGCACCCTTAGGGGAGTTTCTTTTGGGCTTGTTTTGTACAGCTCACAGAACTTAAGGATGCTACAAATAAAACAAATGCTTTATTATAATCCAATAATTAAAATTAGGTAGGAGACACTCTTATTGACTATACACTAATCCCTTATTATTTAAAAATCATGTACCTACATGCCTGATAATACAACCCCTGCATGTGGGAATCAGCCCTGCTTCTAGTCTCAAGGTGTTCACCAGGTGAGCAGGATATGTGACACGCCTGGACAAGGACAGAGACCAATCACACATTAACGGTATGTCCAAGGCAGATACCGATCCCAAGTTAGCGATATGTTCCCTAGTTCTTTATTAGTTTAATGCCGGTGGCTCACTTGTGAGGGTCCCGGTGGGGGGTAATTATATATTCCTGGTCACCACTGCTCTAATATTCAGCATGCCTAAAGTAATTCTTACCACCTACATTGGCTGGGGAAGGATTTAGAAGAGCACATGGTAGTCCTTTAAGGGGCCTTTAAGAGGCTAGACGTGAAACCAGGGGCGTAGCTATAGTAGGTGCAGAGGTAGCAGTCAATACTGAGCCCAGGAGTCTGAGGGGGCCCAAAGACCCTTGTGGTGCATAAAAAGAGACCAGCATTATAGCAAGTGCATGCTAGTCAAGTTACACCTCTGGCTTGAGGGAAGAGGTTAGGTCAAAAATTTGGCAAGGCGGGTGCCGTTTCAATTTTTTGCCTCAGGCAGCATGAAGGCTATGTGTTTCCCTGCCCCTGGCCACAAAGCACTGAGGGAAGGGGGGCCCAAGCTGAACTCTTGCACCAGAGCCCATGAGTGTTTAGTGATACGCCCCTGCGTGAGAGCATGCCCTAAGGGGAAAGAGGCTGGAAGACTAGACAAGAGCATGCAGGCCGCAACCTGCAGAGGGTGCCCGTGAACAGGGCGCCAGGTGGCAGGACAAAGGCAGGCATGAAGTGCCAACATAACACATTCATTTATGTGTTTAAAAAACTACTACTATTTTATCTATGTCAATAATAGTTCATACTACAGTGCTGCATGTAAGAAATATCGAGGCTTGCTTCCAGGGTGTGCAGCACATGCAGCCCGCCAAGGAATACAGAGTACTGTCATTTTATTTTACTCCAGTATTCCTTGGCTATACTTCTAGATGATTAGTTGCTAATAGATGGTAAGTCTGATACCACCATTCTGCAATCAGCTGCATAGTTGTCAAATTCCCTAATTATTCTAGTCAGTGGTTAATGAGGGTCAAATGTGGTCTTATAAACATGAAATAAATCTGGTGCAGATTTACAGATTCTGTAGACAGTGTAAATTTAGGGAGTAATGTGTCAATTGTGCTGCACTCAAAATTGGCTTGTTTTTAGCTGTTTTGTCAGTGAAGTAGGCATTTATGCTAAATTTATGATGCACTTACAACATTTTTAGGGGGGTTTGCTCCATGCCTGTCAAATTGCATTTACTATAGCTTACTTAAGTTATGTTTTGTGGGCAGGGCTTCTTTTTTGGTCATATTTATTATTCTGACTTTTTTTCCCCAAAAAGTCACAAGTGTACTCCAGTCCCCTGGTGGAATACAGACTGTAGTAAGTAAATAAATGAGGTTAGACTTTTGACTTACAAATCTGTGTAACAAATATAACAAATAGCGTGCAACATTTTGTAAATTTGTTGCAAAAAATAAAATCATAACAGACACTCAAAAAAATTAATAATAATGTGTTAATACATACCTGCTGCACCAAAGCCATTGCCGTGCCTCTAACTCCATCCAATGTATATCTGTACATGCCCAACCCCACCCATCAGTCCCATCAATGCCCCCACACGGAAGGTATATCTACCACACAGTAGTTATGCTCACCATGTGCTCCAAAACTGTAGTTATGCCCATACAGACATTGTTTGGCTTATAATGCTATAGTACTGTTTTACTTATGTCATGTACTGTTACACTGGCAGATGATGTACAAGTAGCACTGGAAATTGAGCTAGCCACTCCATTCCCCCTGCTTTTGTTTGGAGTGAACAGGCTTCCTGGCACGAGGGAGCGCTAGTAGACTGAGGAGACTGGGAGCATGTCCAACAACTCCTGCTCCTTAGACCCTTAGGACCAGAAATCCATCTCTACTTTGAGGGACACTATTCCAGAGTGACAGGAAGGTCCAATGGCTGCAGAATCTATAAAAGCTAAGGCATTCCAGACAGCTCAGACCATCAGTTTTACAGACACTGCTGCAAGGTGGGGGATAATGAGTTAAGACACCTGTCACCATAACCTAAGTCTCTGTGAGGTGGGGGAGAACAAGTTAAGACATCCAACACCAGAGGGTTACATAGACAAATCTGAAAGCCTGCAATACCTACTGGACAACTACAGTCACAGGTGCCAGCTTAATAGCCATAGTAAAGAAGAATCTGGAGTCTGGGGAGACTGCACCTTTTATTTTTTATCTCTGGATGTACCGCAAGTTACCATTAGGAACTTTTATTCACCGCAAAGATGAATTTCCTCCTACTTTGTGGTAGTGAATCAAGTTTCCCTGAAATAGTGTAAAAAAAAAATCATCCATTTGCTTGTGTCGAGCCGGCCGCCCCTCATCTTGATTGAAGATCTTGCACAAAATCCTGTGTGCGGTGATGTATGACATCACCACGCCAGACAACGTGATGAAGTTATCACAGGCCAGGCAAGATTTCACACCAGATCTTCAATCAAGATGGCAGCGGCCGGCCCTTCACAAGCAAATGGATGAGGCAAATACGATGTAATTTATTTATTTTTAAATTTTACACTGTAATATTGCAATCAGATGCTGTGATCAGCTATAAACGCAGGATCTGAGGGGTACAATGATGGGGGTCGGCACAATCGCCGCTCCCTGTCATTGCACCCACAACTTACAAAGAAATGCACTTCATGACAAAGTAATTCGATCAGCACTAGTTACTATAAGATCACTGAAAAAAGCCGTTGTTGTTCTCTTACAGTATGTTTGCCTGATTCTGTCAGTACACCTTTTCACTGCACTGAACCCCAGGGAGCGATGACTTGAGGGAGTACATGGTGACAAAATACTTAATCCGAGCCACTACCACTCCCATACTCACCAGGGGCTTGCTGCATTGTTCCCCCACTGTAGATATGCTCATATTGTACCCCCCACGGTAACTATTCCCCCCTTTCATTTGTACCATCAAAAAATAAATGAATACTCACCTATGCATTCCCCTGATGATTGGAGCACATCCTGCACTTACCAGCAGGCATGATGATGTTATACATTGTGCTGCTGAGCTGTGTAGGAGAAGCATGTGGGAAAATCAGACTTTGTGCTCCTCCTAAACAGCCAGGCAGTGCGATATGACCACATTGTGCCTGATGGGGAGTGCTGACAGTTGAATGGTGAAGCAGGGAGCAAAAAGGTCCCTGCTTTACCATTGTAATCAAATGTCTCTGTGTCCTAAGGATGCAGAGATAGTTGAGAGCAGGTCATACCTTGGCCATCACCAGAAATGAAGGACAGCCACTGAAATCTTCCACTGTCTTGCCAGATCAGAGATGGCTGGGACTGAGGTATGGTTATTACATTACCCCCTTAGACAGACAGTGTCAACATGCACCAAATTTATCATAGTGGCCCATGAGGAGAGAAAGATGGAAGTAGGGATGAGCGAACTTTTGAAAAGTTTGGTTTGATTTGTCAACTTTCGTGAAGTTCGGATTCGTACGAACCGAACCTAAAACGAACCTTGCTATAACGGCTGAATAATTGCAGCTACAATAGTGGGAGTCTGATAGGGTATAGTTTTGTTTAGTTGCAGTTGCTATTACAATGAAAAAATTGGAAAAAATCAAAGTGCAAAAATAGTGAAACCTCAGCCAGGTCGACAACATTTGACAGCATTGAAGATGTCCGCTGGAGCAGTCCATGTCATGCCAGAGCACCAAAAACACACGGTAGATCATGGCACCAGCCCAAGAATAGGCTGCGTTGAAGTCGATGCGGTCTCAGTGACATCACAGGTCAGAAGAAGACTATTTGCAACCTTGCAAATGGTTCAGTAGAGTTTTCCCTACAGTAGCATGAAGGAGCCAGACAGAAGAACAGAGATATCTTCGGAGGAGCTCAGCACAAGGCAAAATGCAGAGAAACAGGAGATCTAGAAAATGTTGGGTGTGCTGGGATATGTAGTTTCAGCATCACATACTACAGTTCTAATGGAAAAATACAAGGGTCAGCCTTTTTTTGCCATCGACTTTACAGCAGTTGAGGATGTACTACTTTTGTAAGTCGGCACATAATCAGTTTCAATAGGTAACGATTTGTATTTGTCAGGGCTTTACATGTTAAACTTGTGACTCGTTTCTTTTAACTGCTTCATAACTGGCTGTTTGCTCCACTCCATTAGTGATTTTCATGTGCATGGTATATATTCTAATGAAGAACAATATACTTTTAATGACATTGTGGTCCCAGGAGTGTGTTTGTAGGGTTTATATTCCCAAAATCACTATTTTCAGCTGTGTAGTGCTGGAGTGCTGGATTCTGCTAATTGATTAGTATGTTTTCTGGAGTCCTCACTCAATATTCATAAGGACGGGAAACCTACTGCTGATAAATAGGGAGATGCCAGTCCTCAGTTCACTCTGCAGCTTATAAAAAGTAACAAACTATTGCAAAAATTTGATATAGAATTGGAATCAGGGTCTTTGTCACTGCTCAGATAGGGAAGAATAAATCTAGTGACAGATTTTGTTTAACATCTAACATATTTGTAAATCTGAAAATTTACACAGAAACTTCATTCTTAAAGGTTTTTTTTCACCCCTGGTGGCCTCTCAGGCAGATCCCAAGCATGCCTGGACCGTGGAGGGAATCATTACCTTTAATTACCTGATTCCCGATGCTGAGTACTGGTTCATTTGCTCCCCCAGGGTGCTGCAACTCTCAGGTCTCGCCACATCAACATTGGGTTTGACGCAGGTAATTTGGCAGGTGCGTTGATGTGTCTTTCAAGCATCAAGTGGCTTACAGACATGACTCATGGGTGGGACAAGTCACGTAACCACATCGAACTGTTCAAGCGAGGAGACCTAAGAGCTGCAGCAGTACGGTGGTAACAGATATGGAAATGGTATACATTGTTACAATACGTTTATATATATATATATATATATATATATATATATATATATATATATAATACATTATACAATTCTTTCAATAGTCAATAGTCATTATTTATTATATATTTCCATCAAAGTCAGAAGATTAAGGCTAGGGCTACACGGCGACATGTGTCTCGTGACAAAAAGAGTACAACTACATTGCCATTTGTGGCATGACATTCATGTCGCACCAATGTTGCGCAACATTTTTTGCAATGATAGCCAATGGTGTTTCACTGTGACATTATGCAACAGTGGCACAAGAATCCAACTTGGGTTGTTTTTTGAGACTGTCGTGTGGCAGTTGCAGCATGTCTCATGTAGCAATGCAGCACCATTGACTATCATTATAAAAATTGTTGCGTGACTTTTGAGTGTCAAGAAGCTACGTGAAGACTGCCATCATGTAGCTCTAACCTTACTGAAAGTCATAATCATAGAATTCCTAGAGCTTTATGCTTGGATTGAATTGCTCTGTATGCTATCTTACAAAGATTAGTTTATGCTCCATCCTTTTATGACATTTTGTTTACAAACCATTTGGTACCTTACCAGTTAGTATAAAGACAATAAATCTAACCAGGAATTAATACGTTGCCTGATTTTAATTAAACTTTTTTTAAAAATAAAAAAAATACAAAATAACTGATATCATTAGAGCCTAAGTGATCGCATTGTTGAATCCAAATCCAGCAATGTAACCAAATAAAAAAAGTGCTAAAAAAGCCTCAATGTTTAACTATTTATATCAATTACAAAATCAACAAACCCAAACTAATAAATCACAAAAATACACCATTTGTAATAAATTGTGATTTTATATAGAATTGTATCATCAAATGTTATAATCTGAGGTTTGAATGATATTTTCCTATACACCTGCACTTGGCAGGTTCATATTGAACCATTTCATAACTATCAGCAATATGATAATGTTATCTATTCTAAAATAACAGCATAATCTTCTGTATATTATCATCTATTACACATGCTGTATTTTGGCTATGTAAAAATTAACAAGAGAGGACAGCAAGAATGAGAAGACAACTGTTAGTGGTAATGGTTTCTGTACTTACAAGTACATGGCAAAATTCCCGTTCAGTCAAACTTTGGAGTTTTCAGAAAGCTCTTGCAAGTGTTACACTAGATGATCAAGTTTCTTTTTTAAATGAAGGCAAAGACCACCCCCCCTCCCCTGTACTATGCATGTAACTCCCCTTAGACATACTGTACACTGGAAAAAATGTAATTCTCTGGAATTCTAAACAATTCTTTGGTGAGTTGGGGCTTAATGCACCAAGATTTATATAGTACATGTAAAAAAAGCAATTAAGAAAATTGTTTAATTTTAACCCATTCAGAAAGTAGCCAATATTTTTGTTTTTTCTTTTTTTCCATTTATTCATTTTTTTTAAACTTTTCTGTCCACATATTCGCATGAAGGCTTGTTTTTTTGCAGAATGAGTTATATTTGCAATGGCACCTTTTTACCAATATTTAAAAAAGCGGTCAAAATAGAGTTTGGAAACTATAGGGGGTAAGTCTAGCATCTGTTTGAAGGATTTCTAATGCATGCTATCCTGGAGCATCTCAATAAAAATAAATGTATAATGCAGTACCAGCTCAGGTTTATAAGGGATCATTCTTGTAAAACTAATCTAATCAGTTTCTATGGAGAGGAAAGTTCTAGACTGGATGAGTCAATGCATGTCATATAACTTGACTTCTCCAAAGCTTTTGATACTGTGCCACATAAAAGGGTGGTATTAAGGATGAGCAAATCAATTCAACTAGGTTTGTTACAAATTTCACAAAAATGTTCCACCTAACAAACTTAAATCTCTTCAGGCTCACTTCGAACAAATCCACTAAAACGGCAAGGCAGCTCCATTTTACAGCACATGTTGGTGGGTAAAACCACAGCGGAGGAATAAGGATGCTCACATGGCCCTGGGAGGAAGGGAGGGGTGGCTTGCTGTGATTGGCTTACAAGCTGAGAAACAACCTCATCAGCCAACCAGGGTTGGCAGCAGACACAGAGATGCCTGTGCAGAACAAGCAATCTTCTCTCTGTGTTGTGATGTTGATGAGGATGTCTGACAGAAAACGATTGTACACAGTATACAGAGCAAGCATATATTCTATTATAACAGGGGGAGTGTAGGGATAAAATAGAAAGAAACAATTGAGATAATTTGTTCAGTGAAAGATTTGTGGGAGTGAGAGGCCGAGATGATGGGCATATTTCTTAGCACAGCTGCTGCTGCAGCACCTCATTTTAGCAGTTATGTGTTACAAAACCAACCAACCGCACAGAAAAAAACATTTTTTTCATTTGAGAAACAGTTTTGTTATTTTTTTTCCAAAACCTCAAGTATGCCTATTGCCAGTGTACTGCCAGCACAGTACCCCAATAGCATTCTGCTGCTGCTGGCAATAATGCAATTTTTTTTTACCAATGAAACTAAATGCTAATTACACCATAGACAGAAATATAACTGCCTATTCTGCCTACCTTCTACTTTATATTGGTGGAAAATGGGAATAATCGCATTACATGTTTGCAACATGTGTCTTAATAGTGAAGAAGGGTCTTTTTTGAACCTGCATTTTCCAATGCAAATAACACAGTATTCAAATCTTACACCATCCTTTACATAATTGTTATATTGGTAGTTTTTGGGGTGAATAATTTAATTACAAGATTGCAAAGTGAGTCTTAATAGTAAATAGTTAATAGTTTTTTGAACCTGTGTTTTTTAAATGCAAATTACGCAGTAGTCAGAAATCTTACTGGATACAGCGCTGCAATATTTCCAAAGTAAATCGTCAATAGCAGGGAATGTGTTTATAGATGGGGAAAGACAATTAATTGTACCTCTGTCTTTAAAGTACAGAAAACACATTTTGCTTCATTGTCTGTGTAACTGTATACTAAATATTTGACTTCTAGGAAAATTGTGAATTTTCATTAATTCTCATAATAAAATGTCTGAAATATGGAAGAGTTTAAAATGAAAGACCCATACTACATCCTCCCAGAGCCAAAATGCGGATAGTAGCAGCAGCTGCCATCCAGGCAGCAGCAGTAGTGGTCGGCCACAGTTCTTCCTGGCTTCCAAAAAGGCACATCCAGTGACATACCGCCAATAGAGGCAGATCTGCTTGGGTTTCTCTGAGTAGGACGGCAGTTTATGGCAGGGCACGGGAGCCTACGCTCCAGTCTGATGACATTTCACAGATCCTGTCCTGAGCTTCCAGTGAACAGCAAATGTCCACAGCGGCGCAATCAAATGGATGAGATTTTTAAAAAAAAAACAAGTGGGGGAGCGGGGCGAGTTAAAGGCTGCACTAATGAGCGCTTTACAATAGAAGTGCTCATTAGTAACAGCCCATATAGGAAAATACCGGCAATTATTATTGCCGGTAGAAAAAAATTACTGGCATCGGCAGGGGCACTAAATTACTGGCTTGGCTGGTGAATTACCAGCTGGTTGGCAACCTTGGTAACAGGCCCAGTTATACTTTTTATATATGTGTAACAGGCCTGATTGTTATGTGTTACAGGTCTGGTCTTAGTTTTATAACAATGCACATAGTGGAAGTTTTTGTTTTTTTGTTGTTGCTGAGAACAAGCCCCAGAAATTTGCAGAAAAGTCTGAATGTTCTATGTTGGGTTTTACTATGGAGCTTTCCACACATTTGACCACAGATGTTCTTTACAAAGTGTAAAATCTAAGGCCAGATGTTAAGTAAAGTTCTGCAACATATGCATCATTTGCTCTTGATTTTCTGACTTTGGAAATCTACGTACAACATTGAGGAGGGTGGAGGACGCCAATTAACTTTTCACCTCAGGTGGCAGAAAGGCTAGGCACACTCCTGCTATTAGTCGTCTACTCCACAAATCTAGCCTTTATGGAGAAGTGGCACGAAGAAAGCCATTTTTGAAAGCATGCCATAAGAAGTCTTGTTGCAGTTTGCCACAAGCCATGTAGGGGACACAGCAAACATGTGGAAGAAGGTGCTCTGGTCAGATAAGACCAAAGTTGAACTAGCTGACCTAAATATAAAACGCTATGTGTGGTGGCAAACTAACACTGCACATTACACTGAACACACCATCCACATCTTAAAACTTGATGGTGGCAGCATCATGCTGTGAGGATACTTTTCTTCAGCAGGGACAGGGAAGCTGGCCAGGGTTGATGGGAAGATGAATGGAACTAAATACAGGGCAATCCTGGAGGAAAACCTGTTATAGCCCGCAAAAGACTTGAGTTTGGGGAAGAGGTTCACCTTCCAGCAGGACAATGACCCTAAATATACAGCCAGAGCTACAATGGAATGGTGTAAAGCAAAGAATATTCATGTGTTAGAATGGAGACATACTGTATCCCAAAAAGACGTGCAGCTGTAATTGCAGGTGATCCAACAAAGTATTGACTCGGGGACAGAAAACAAATGCACACCACACTTTCCAGATTTTTATTTATTAACAATTTTGAAAACCATGTACAGTGCCTACAAGTAGTATTCAACCCCCTGCAGATTTAGCTGGTTTGATAAGATGCAAATAAGTTAGAGCCTTCAAACTTCAAACAAGAGCAGGATTTATTAACAGATGCATAAATCTTACAAACCAAAAAGTTATGTTGCTCAGTTAAATTTTAATACATTTTAAACATAAAATTGTGGGTCAATTATTATTCAACCCCTCAAACCACCAGAATTCTGTTTGGTTCCCCTAAAGTATTAAGAAGTAGTTCAGGCACAAAGAACAATGAGCTTCACATGTTTGGATTAATTATCTGTTTTTCCAGCCTTTTCTGACTATTTAAGACCCTCCCCAAACTTGTGAACAGCACTCATACATGGTCAACATGGGAAAGACAAAGGAGCATTCCAAGGCCATCAGAGACAAGATCGTGGAGGGTCACAAGGCTGGCAAGGTATACAAAACCCTTTCCAAGGAGTTGGGCCTACTTGTCTCCACTGTTGGGAGCATCATCCGGAAGTGGAAGGCTTATGGAACTACTGTTAGCCTTCCACGGCCTGGACAGCCTTTGAAAGTTTCCTCCCGTGCCGAGGCCAGGTTTGTCCGAAGAGTCAAGGCTAACCCGAGGACAACAAGGAAGGAGCTCTGGGAAGATCTCATGGCAGTGGGGACATTGGTTTCAGTCAATACCATAAGTAACATACTCCACCACAATGGTCTCCGTTCCAGACGAGCCCGTAAGGTACCTTTACTTTCAAAGCGTCGCTCGTTTACAGTTTGCTCATGATCACTTGGAGGACTCTGAGACAGACTGGTTCAAGGTTCCCTGGTCTGATGAGACCAAGATCGAGATCTTTGGTGCCAACCACACACGTGACGTTTGGAGACTGGATGGCACTGCATACGACCCCAAGAATACCATCCCTACAGTCAAGCATGGTGGTGCCAGCATCATGCTGTGGGGCTGCTTCTCAGCCAAGGGGCCTGGCCATCTGGTCCGCATCCATGGGAAGATGGATAGCACGGCCTACCTGGAGATTTTGGCCAAGAACCTCCGCTCCTCCATCAAGGATCTTAAGATGGGTCGTCATTTCATCTTCCAACAAGACAACGACCCAAAGCACACAGCCAAGAAAACCAAGGCCTGGTTCAAGAGGGAAAAAATCAAGGTGTTGCAGTGGCCTAGTCAGTCTCCTGACCTTAAACCAATTGAAAACTTGTGGAAGGAGCTCAAGATTAAAGTCCACATGAGACACCCAAAGAACCTAGATAACTTGGAGAAGATCTGCATGGAGGAGTGGGCCAAGATAACTCCAGAGACCTGTGCCGGCCTGATCAGGTCTTATAAAAGACGATTATTAGCTGTAATTGCAAACAAGGGTTATTCCACAAAATATTAAACCTAGGGGTTGAATAATAATTGACCCACACTTTTATGTTTAAAATTTATTAAAATTTAACTGAGCAACATAACTTTTTGGTTTGTAAGATTTATGCATCTGTTAATAAATCCTGCTCTTGTTTGAAGTTTGAAGGCTCTAACTTATTTGCATCTTATCAAACCAACTAAATCTGCAGGGGGTTGAATACTACTTGTAGGCACTGTATCATTTTCTTTTTACTTCACACATACTTGCTACTTTAAAAATCCCAATAAAAAGCATTTCAGTTGGTTGGGTGTAACATGTAAAAATGTGGAAAAGTTCAAGGGTATCAATAGTTTTTCAAGGCAATGTAAATAATGGTAAAACACATTGAGGGAAATTTATTAAGCCATATTGTGGGGAGAAAGGGGCATGGCTTAGTGGAAGGGACAGGGCTTAACTATAACACAGTATATTGGATGTCAGATTTGTATAGATGTACTATACTGGGACACATACTGTACAGTATATTTGATGACACATTTGCATAGATGTATTATATGTGACACATACTGTACATTACAATATATTGGATCCCAGATTTGTATAGGTGTAATATACATGACACATAATGTTCAGTATGTTTAACTGTACTGTACATGACTTTATTTTAGTCATGAGAACCTCAGGTACATACTGTACAATACTGAACTGTAGATTTTCATTACCCCCCTACTAAAAGTATCTGCAAATGGGTTGTTCTTATTACAGCATAATGTAATGTTATGCCATGTTTATATATGTATGACATGGTATGGTTGGCAGGGACAGGGTTAACCACCCTGCCTCCTCCCCATCTTGATAGGAGTGGGACTGGTCCTACTTCCTGTCTAGAGAGGGAGTTTTAGTCTAGTGAGTGAGGAGAGAAGAAGCAAGTCTATGTGCTTCCTCTCCTTAGGCCTTGCGATCCAGAGACTAATAGATCTCTTCTTCTGCTATAGCAATAAGAAGAGAAATGAAAAAAGACCAGAACTTGGAATTTGCATTGCTAACGTGTGGGAGTCAAGTTAAAACAATAACCTTCCAACTGTCATTTAAAAGAATGCTTCTTCAGGTAGGAACAAAAATGCTAAACTTCAAAAAAGCAAAATTTAGCCAACTAAGAGAGGCCATTGCCTTGACTTGGACAAAGTCCTCAAAAATAAAAATACAACCACAAAATGGGATACTTTTAAAAGCATCCTAAACTCTGTGAGAGTGACATACCTTATGGGAATTAAAGGGTAAAGAACAATAATTGTAAAAAAAAAAAAGCAATAAATGACAAACAGAAAGCTTTTAAATCACTAAAACAGGAGGGTAGCGAGGAAACATTAAAAAACTATAAAGAAAAAATTTGAATATGTAAAAGACAAAAAAAAAGCAGCCAAACTAAATACAGAGAGTAAAACTAACCCTAAAACTAACCCAACGATTAGGAGAACGCAAAGCTATTAAATATTTTTTTCTCCACTGTGTTCACTGAGGAAAATAAACTGTCAGATGAAATGCAGAATGTAAAGGTAAATTCCCCATTAAAAGTGTCCTATCTGACCCAGGAAGAAGTACAGCGGTGTCTTAAAAAGATTAAAATAGACAAATCGCCAGGACCGGATGCATACAGCCCCGTATCCTAAAAGAATTAAGTAATGTCATAGCCAGACCCTTATTTCTGATATTTAAGTACTCTATATTGACAGGGAGTGTTCCACAGGATTTGCACATAGCAAATGTGGTGCCAATATTCAAAAATCGTCCAAAAAGAGAGCCCGGGAAACTATCTAAGAGATGCTATATTGGAGTACCTCAATCAAAATAAGCAAATAATGCCATATCAGCATGGCTGGAGGGATCGGTCATGTCAAACTAATTTAATCAGTTTCTATGAGGAGGTAAGTTCTAGACTTGACAGCGGCGAATCAATGGATGTCGTATATCTGGACTTCTCCAAAGCATTTGACCGCATAAAAGGTTAGTATATAAAATGAGAATGCTTGGACTAGAAAATGTCTGTATGTGTGTAAGTAACTGGCTCAGTGATAGAAAACAGAGGGTTGTTATTAACAGTAAGCACTCAGATTGGGTCACTGTCACTAGTGGGGTACCACCGGGGTCAGTACTGGGCCCTATTCTCTTCAATATATTTATTAATGATCTTGTAGAAGGCTTGCACAAACCACACATGGAGTACTCTGTACAGTTCTGAGATCCTGTGAAGAAGGCAGACATAGCAGAGCCAGAGTGGGTTCAGAGGAGGGCAACTAAAGTAATAACTGAAATGGGTGGACTACAGTACCCTGAAAGATTTATCAAAATTAGGGTTATTCACTTTAGAAAAAAGACGACTGAGGGGAGATCTAATAACTATGTATAAATATATCAGAGGTCAGTACAGAGATCTCTCCCATGATCTATTCATCCCCAGGACTGTGACGAGGTGACATCCTCTGCGTCTGGAGCAAAGAAGGTTTGTACACAAACATAGAAGAGGATTCTTTACGGTAAGAGCAGTGAAACGATGGAACTCTCTGCCTGTGGAGGTGGTGATGGTGAACTCACTACAAGAGGGGCCTGGATGTACAGGGTGGGCCATTTATATGGATACAGCTAAATAAAATGAGAATGGTTGGTGATATTAACTTCCTGTTTGTGGCACATTAGTATATGGGAGAGGGGAAACTTTTCAAGGTGGCTGGTGACCATGGCGGCCATTTTGAAGTCGGCCATTTTGGATCCAACTTTAGTTTTTTCAATGGGAAGAGGGTCATGTGACACATCAAACTTATTGAAAATTTCACAAGAAAAACAATGGTGTGCTTGGTTTTAACGTAACTTTATTCTTTCATGAGTTATTAACAAGTTTCTGACCACTTATAAAATGTGTTAAAAGTGCTGCCCATTGTGTTGGATTGTCAATGCAACCCTCTTCTCCCACTATTCACACACTGATAGCAACACCGCAGAAGAAATTCTAGCACAAGCTTTTAGTATCCGTAGTTTCAGGTGCTGCACATCTCGTATCTTCACAGCATAGACAATTGCCTTCAGATGACCCCCAAAGATAAAAGCCTAAGGGGGTCAGATCGGGAGACTTTGGGGGCCATTCAACTGCTACATGATGATGTGTTTCCCTCTTTATGCATTGAAACTGGCGCGTTCCCTGAGTTTTTCCAGCAAGATGGTGCACCACCACATTATGGGTGTCAGATCCGAGCATTCCTAGATGAACTGTTTCCTGGAAAGTGGATTGGTCATCGTGGGCCAGTTGAATGGACCCCAAGGTCTCCTGATCTGACCCCCTTGAACAGAAACTTGTAAAAAACTCATGAAAGAATAAAGTTACGTTAAAACCAAGCACACCATTGTTTTTCTTGTTAAATTCTCAATAAGTTTGATGTGTCACATGACCCTCTTCCCATTGAAAATACTAAAGTTGGATCCAAAATGGCCGACTTCAAAATGGCCGCCATAGTCACCACCCATCTTAAAAAGTTTCCCCCCTCCCATATACTAATGTGGCACAAACAGGAAGTTAATATCACCAACCATTCTTATTTTATTTAGGTGTATCCATATAAATGGCCCACCATGTATTTCTGGAGGGTAATAATATTACAGGTTATAGTTACTAGAGATGGTTTTTGATCCAGGGCATTATTCTGATTGCCTGATTGGAGTCAGGAAGGAATTTTTCCCCCTAAAATGAGGAAAATTGGCTTCTACCTCACGGGGGGGTCTTTTTGCCTTCCTCTAGATCAACTTGTAGGATAACAGGCTGAACTAGATGGACAGATGTCTTTTTTCAGCCTTATAAAAAATGTTATAAACAAATAATATTGGTATGGCTATATCTAACTATACAAACTACATTTATGAGATGGGAATACCCCTTTAACTTTTATTCAACCAGATGGAGTGAAGAATATAGTATCAACTGATGCCTGAACAGACTCCCTCAGTAAAGCCAACCCTACATGTTTCCAATACTGTAATTATTCTCATCAGAGGTCACTTTACATATTCGTATTTCTGTAATTGTCCACTTGTGCAGCTCACACATATAGCACATTGATAACATCACTGCTGTAGAACAACGCATGGGGAAACTTTTATATAGCATTTATCATGCTGTACAATATGTTGTGGGCTGCACTGTGGGGTATTATACAACACTGTACTGCATGAGGTTGAGGGCGTTGGGCTGTGACGGGTCTATATGAGAAGCCGTTGTCAGTCCGATCTCATGAGGATACCAGCACTGGTGGCAGTGGGTCTTAATACAGGAGGCCACAGAAAAGGATTGGAGTGGGTATAGGGTAAAAGCTGGCAGCATTTTAATATTAAGATTATTGTGCTGCTCAATACAGTAATACAGGTATATACAGCTGTATATTACACATCAGCCACACCTATGTAACACCCAGCAGATTGTAAAAAACAGGATCTACACTGCTGACTTTCCCGTATGCCGCCAAGAGAACACTATCTTTTGGCACCTGATTTGGACTTGCACCCTGATTGCCCAATTTTGGAAGGATGTCCACCAGTGGTGTAACTACAACTGACTGGGCTGCTAATAAAATTTTAGAATGCACCCCTCCCCCACTCCTGTGGCTAGTCTCTCAGACCAGGCCAGGCAGGCGCTCCGTCTGTTTCCTACACGTATATACTGTATGTCATATCAACATTTATATGTGTCGCTCTATATTATGTCTTTGTATAATACTGTTGAGGGGGCCCTGACAATAAAATCTTTCAGTCCTCCTCCTAGCTGGGCCCCTTTTGAGTTTAGGGCCCATAGCAGCAGCTTCCCTTGCTTCCACTATATCTACACCCCTGGTTTCCACCGTTCATTAAGTTTCTATTATGGTGATTACCTTTCCCTAGACCCATTACTATGGTCCTTTGAGATGGTGAATAGAATCCAATGGTCTCGCAGTCAAAAATATTCCTGCCTGAGTAACAGTTCACCAGGAAAGTTATTGCCCCCCGATGGATGACTGACAATATCCCTAATGTAAATCAGTAGAAAGCTGTTATCAATGCCATTCTACCTTTTTAGAGGATGCTGGACCAAAACCGTAAATTCCCACAGAAAGTCTGCAAAATATGCTCTTCCTGGTAACTATATGCAAATACCCTGGACCCTGGAGAATCTTAGATGGACAAACTGGGCAGTACTATTCTGCATTTTCACATTTGTTGTACCAGGTCTTTTTGCCTTCTTTTATTTCCAGATTTTAGCTGAAGAAGCTGAAGAAATATCAATCATAGAACACACATGCACTTCTTGATACTGGAGTTTCTCTTAATAAGGCTAAAGATGTGCCCACACTTAACTGATCACTTATCTCAACATGTCCTGAGATGTGTGTCGCGAACGTTATATCTAAATTGGATAAATTGCAATACAACTTTCAGACACCAGGTGGCGCATGGTGTTACTAGCTAATACCTGAACTTAAGGTATTCATTTCAAATGTTTGTCTTACATTTTATATGAAAAATATATTGTATACATTAAACAAATCCCTCCAAGGGATGCTCTTTTTTTTTTTTTTTTTACTGTGCAATGATTACCATCAGGGGCGTAACTAAAGGCTCATGGGCCCTGGTGCAAGAGTTCAGCTTGGGCCCCCCCCACCCCCCCCGCCTAATACAGCGCCCCATACCTCTTATATCCAGTATAATACAGCCCCATACCTCTTATATCCAGTATAATACAGCCCCATACCTCTTATATCCAGTATAATACAGCGCCTCATACCTCTTACATCCAGTGACGTCTCCTCGGATGTAGATCTTCTCTTTCCTCATCTTCTCCTTTCAGACCAGACGCCATTTTTCAGCCATTTCTCATCTCTGCAGTTTGACAGAAAAAAATCTTAGTTTACTACTTTTCCATCATCCTCCCATCTTCTGGACAAATCATCCTACCACCCCCAGTACTGTGCCACTAGTACCACACAGATAGTGCCCTTCAATAATTATTGGCACACAGTGTCCTAAAATACCTGCGCCCAGCAAATAGTGTCCCGTAATAGTGTGAACATAACGTCCTCCAGAAATAACTGCGCTGATACTGTGCCAGGGTGCCCCCACAGTAATAGTGCCCCCCACAGTACTAATGTCCCCACTGTGCCCAGAAGTAATAATGCTTCCAATGTGCCAGTAAGAAGTGCTCCCCACCCATAGATGCCCCCAAATTATGTGCCAGTAAGAAATGCCCCAATAATGCGCCAGAAGTTCCCCCCATTGATTCCCCTCAAAATCATGTGCCAGTAAGAAATGCCCCCAGTGCCCCCATGTGCCAGTAAGCAATGCCCCCATGTGCCAGTAAAAATGCCCCAGTGCCCCCTTGTGCAAGCCCAGTCAAAAAATGCCCCAGTGCCCCAGTCAGTAAAAATGCCCCCATGTGCCAGTAAAATGCCCCAGTGCCCCCCATGTGCCAGTAAAAATGCCCTCAGTGCCCCCATGTGCCAGTAAAAATGCCCCCAGTGCCCCCATGTGCCAGTAAAAATGCCCCGTGCCAGTAAAATGCCCCCAGTGCCCCCATGTGCCAGTAAAAATGCCCCCAGTGCCCCCATGTACCAGTAAAAATGCCCCCAGTGCCCCCATGTGCCAGTAAAATGCCCACAGTGCCCCCATGTGCCAGTAAAAATGCCAACAGTGCCCCCATGTGCCAGTAAAAATGCCCACAGTGCCCCCATGTGCCAGTAAAATGCCCCCCCAGTGCCCCCCATGTGCCAGTAAAATGCCCACAGTGCCCCCATGTGCCAGTAAAAATGCCCACAGTGCCCCCATGTGCCAGTAAAAATGCCCACAGTGCCCCCATGTGCCAGTAAAATGCCCACAGTGCCCCCATGTGCCAGTAAAATGCCCACAGTGCCCCCATGTGCCAGTAAAAATGCCCACAGTGCCCCCATGTGCCAGTAAAATGCCCACAGTGCCCCCATGTGCCAGTAAAAATGCCCACAGTGCCCCCCATGTGCCAGTAAAATGCCCCCAGTGCCCCCATGTGCCAGTAAAAATGACCCCATGTGCCAGTAAAATGCCCCCAGTGCCCCCATGTGCCAGTAAAAATGCCCCCAGTGCCCCCAATTAGGCTACGGTCGGTGACTGCTACAATTAAAAAAAAAAAATAATAAAAAAAAAAATAACACTTATACTTACCTCCATGGTGCTGACAGCGATGCGATGCAGGCCTCTTCCAGCCTGTGTCCCGCGATGTACGGCTCAGGCGGCGCGATGACGTCATCGCGCCGCCTGAGCCGGCCTCTGATAGGCTGCAGGCCCAGTGCCTGCAGCCTATCAGAGGAACGGGCAGGGGAGACGCCTCTCCCTCCCCTGCCCCAGTACAATACAGGCATCTGTATCGCCGTCCTGAGGACGGCGATACAGATGACTATGGAGATGAGCGCTTCCACAATGGAAGCGCTCATCTCCCTCTGCCCCTATCTGTGTGCAGGGCCGCGCCGCACCTGGCTAATTGGCGGTGCGGCCCTGCAAGTGGCAAGGGGGGCCCTCGGGGCCCCCCTGGCTTAGGGGCCCGGTCGCAACTGCGACCGCTGCGACCCCTATAGCTACGCCACTGATTACCATGTATTTTGACCTGTGCCATTGTTCACCACAATTCTATATGTCGTATACTATGATTTAGATACACTTGCAGTCAGTATACAGTGCTAGTCTAGTATTATATTTGTTATATGCAAAATAACGCACACCAACCACAGTATTATGCAGAGATTAGTATTTACTGTTAACAGTCCCATTACATGTTACAAATGTACATAATACAATTCAGCCACATTGGGTGTCAGTATATGCCTCAATTTTTGCATGACATTTAAAATAGCTATTGATTATCTGCTGACCTGGGTATCTAATCCTATCATGTGTGATACTGTCTGCAGAGCTGTGTATCTAATCCTATTCTGGGTGACAGTGTCTGCTAAACTGCGTATCTAATCCTATTATGTGTGATACTGCCTGCTGATTTGTGCATATAATCATATCATGTGTGATACTGTTTGCAGAGTTGTGTATCCAATCCTATCAGGTGTGATACTGCCCGCTTAGCTGTGTATCTAATCCTATCATGTGTGATACGGTCTGCTAAACTGGGTATCTAATCCTATCATGTGTGATACTGTCTGCTGAGCTGTGTATCTAATCCTATTCTGTGTAATACTGTCTGCTTAGCTGTGTATCTAATCCTATTCTGGGTAACAGTGTCTGCTAAACTGCGCATCTAATCCTATTATCGCTGATACTGTTGTCAGGGTTGGGATAAACAGACAACAGAGGAGCGTGTGCCCTGAGCTTACCCAACCCTCTGTCCCTGCCTATTGCCTCACCCACGCTAAACCGTGGGGCGACAACCACGAGGACTGCGATATACACTGTATAAGGTGCAGGGAACAGGGAACAACAAAACAAGACAGACAAAACACCAAAAGGATCGTCAGGAAGCCGCGTCAAAACCAGGAATAACAAAGTACAAAATCGTAAGACGGTAGAGAAGTCAGATACAAGCCAAGGGTCAAATCAGCAGTCAGGATACACAATAACACGCAGGCAGGAATAGCAAGGAATTGCAAAAACCAGCAAGGAGCAGAGAGAAAGAAAGGAATATAAGCAGGAAGATATCCCACCCCCAGGTTCTGAATGGACCAGATTCAGAGAAGCCACTCAGTCCAGCACCTGAGAATTAACCCTGAGTAGACAAACCAAACATGAAGCTGGGCGTTGGCTCTAAAACAACCACAGTGTGAACATAGTTCAAGGCAAGGCATAGGCACTAAACAGAAACACACAAAAACTCAGAAAACCAAGCAAAACATAGATCTATGTTCTCTGATGACCAGACCTGACAGTATCCCCCCCTCCACGAGGGGCCTCCGGACCCTTAGACCCTAAGGATGGTTTAGACGGATAGTCCCGATGAAAAGATTTAACCAATCGTGGAGCATGAACATCCCTAGCAGGGACCCAGGATCTATCCTCAGGACCGAAACCCTTCCAATGAATGAGGTATTGAAGAGAGTTCCTGACCAGTCTGGAATCGACAATCGTCTCTACCTCATACTCGAGATCACCGTCCACCACAGATGGCGAGGGAGGGTCAGGGAGGGGTACCACAGGATCCACATAGCGTTTCAACAGACTCTTGTGAAACGTATTGTGAACCGGCCAGTCAGAGGGCAACGCCACCTTGAACGATACCGGATTGATAACATGAGTTACGGTAAACGGACCAATGAACCTAGGAGCCAATTTCAGAGACGGAACTTTCAACTTAAGGTTCTTAGTAGAC
Source organism: Rhinella marina (assembly GCA_900303285.1). Lineage (NCBI taxonomy): Eukaryota > Metazoa > Chordata > Amphibia > Anura > Bufonidae > Rhinella > Rhinella marina. The sequence continues at coordinate 1,621 of ONZH01012972.1, read as the reverse complement.
AATAGGACCTTGTCACCCACAACAAAAGTTTCAGAGACAGTACGCCTACTTCTGGATGAATGGACCATTAAACTTTGTGCTCTTTTCAAGTTCTGCTGAACTTGCCACCACACTGTGCATAGTTGGTTAGTTATGGACTCAGCACGAGGGGTATCCGAAACTGACGATGACGAGAAGGAAAACCTGGGATGGAATCCATAATTACAGAAGAAAGGAGATGTGAGTGTGGATGAACTAGTGTGATTGTTGATGGCAAACTCTGCTAACGGAAGATATGAGACCCACAGATGTTGACAGTCAGAAACAAAAAGACGAAGGTACTGTATGAGCTCTTGATTCATCCTCTCCATCTGCCCATTAGTTTCGGGATGGAAGGCAGAGGAAAAGGACAATTTTACCTCAAGCTTAGAACAGAAAGCTCGCCAAAACTTAGCCACAAATTGTACCCCCCTGTCAGACACAACCTCATCAGGAATACCGTGGAGACGCACGATATGTTGAATAAATAGATCTGCCAATTCCTCTGCTGAAGGCAGCTTCTTTAGCGGAACAAAATGGCCCATCTTAGAGAAACGATCCACCACCACCCATATAACAGAGAACCCTTGAGAGAGTGGCAGATCGGTAACAAAATCCATAGACATGTTTGACCAAGGCCTGTCTGGCACTGGGATCGGGAGAAGAGGTCCCTCAGGACGTCTCCTGGGGACCTTTCCTCGCGCACAGACCTGACAAGCTAGAACAAATGCATGAACGTCAGTATTCATATGTGGCCACCAGTAGTTTCTTTTCAGTAGATCTAGTGTTCCCCGAACACCTGGATGACCTGCTAGTACGGAACAGTGTGTCTCCTCTAACACTCTCAATCGAAGGGACAAGGGAACAAACATTTTGCCTTCCGGAAGGTCTCTTGGGGCAGAATTTTGTTTGGAGCGAATTTGATCTGAGAGGTGAGAGGAGATGGCTGCCAAAACAGTACCAGCAGGTAAGATGTTACCGGGTTCCGACTCCGGACCCTCAGGGATACCAAAACTCCGAGACAAGGCGTCAGCCCTGACATTCTTGGTGCCAGGTCGGAAAGTGACCACAAAATTAAAACGAGAGAAAAACAACGCCCATCTAGCTTGACGGGCGTTGAGACGTTTTGCATTATCCAAGTACACAAGATTTTTGTGATCTGTGATCACTGTCACTGGGTGAAGAGGTCCTTCCAGGAAATGGCACCACACTTCAAACGCCCATTTGATGGCAAGGAGCTCGCGATTCCCAATATCATAATTTCTTTCACAAGACGAGAATTTCTTGGAAAAGAATGCACATGGTCTGAGGTTAGTGAGAGCAGCTGACCCTTGAGATAAAACTGCCCCTACACCGACCTCAGAAGCATCTACCTCAACAATGAATGGCTGAGAGAGATCGGGTTGAATTAACACAGGCGCAGAGGAGAACGCTTTCTTGAGTTCCTCAAATGCAGAGTACGCAGCAGGAGACCAGTTACTGGGATCAGCCCCCTTGCGGGTAAGATCCGTGAGCGGCTTGGCAATCACGGAAAAGTTCTTGATAAAATTCCTGTAATAATTGGCAAAACCAAGAAAACGTTGAAGGGATTTTAAATCCGTGG